>CATIWR010115073.1:0-43045 GCA_949677035.1 Omphalea diandra
AAAGATAAAAAGAACATGATATTTTTTTTAAAGGAACAATCTATGGGGATAAAGATTAAGAGAAAGAGAAGAAAAATTTAGGATAGAAAGAGAGCATCAATTTACAATAGAAAATTATATTAAATTAATAAAAATAAGATATGTACTATCACATTAAATGGATATTGCTAGGGCTCAACATTGTTTAAATTGAATAAAAAATCAGATTGAAATAAGTATTAGACCGAAAATATGATAAAAGAACTAAAATCGGACTAGAATCAAATTAATATTAATTTAAAATTGGTTTTGATTCTCCTTTAAGAACTGTATCGAGAATCGGACCTAAACTGAATCAAATCAAAAAATTGATTTTCTATATATATATATATATATATATATATATATAATTTGAGGACTATATATTAATTTAATACATGTGTATGTTACATATGTAAATAAAAATATATAAATTAAATATTGTAAATATATTATATATTTGTATACTTGAATATTACTTAATATAAATCTTTTTATAATTGTAAAGTTATATTTTTATTAATTTTATACATTCACAATAAATAATTTTATATTATAGTATATTCCATAATATTTAAAAGATAGCTTATATAAATAAAATAAATTAAAATAATTATAATTATGAAAATTTTGAAAAATAAATTTAGAATCAAACTGGAACCAAATAAAAAAAATCAAATAACATTGAAGAATCGATTGAAACTGAACTAATTTTCAATTCAATCCGGTCCCAATCTTTTATTTTGTACTGTCCAATTTTGATCCTTCAATTTTTGAAAAATCGGTCTTTTAATTCGGTTTTGAGATTTTTCAAATTCCTAAATCGAATCGAACCATACTTATACCTAAATCTCGCTAAAGTCTTATAAAGTACATGTTATCTTATTTCTCCCAAATGCTCTTTTTGAAGAATAAAAATAAAAATACATTTCAAAACTATAAATTTTTCACGTTTATATTACTAAACTCTTCTATCATAATTTGTATATATTGAAATATTTTATTCTTAATTTTTCTTTAGTGTAGTTCATTTTTTGATAGAAGTTAAAAGAGTGTATGACATACTTTGTGATAGGTAGATGAACAACCATAAAAAATTATTTTAATCTGAAAATAAATAAAAATTCATTTTAAGGCTCTAAACTTTACATGATTATGTTATTAAGTTCTTGTACTTTAATTCATAAACATAAAGCCTTTGAACTTTATTTTTTTTATTATATTAAAAACTTTCTAGATAACAAAGGTAAAATTAGTAAGAAATCTATAAAAACTAGATTAAAATATGAAGAAATTCTATTATATTTTTACAGTTGAAAAACTTAAAAGGTGTAGAAAATATGTAAAAACTAATCTTGTTATTCTGAATTTTTTAGTTTTTATCAATCAAATAATTTTTTAAGATAATACCATAATTCTTAAATTTAGACCGAAAACTTTGAGAATCAGGTCCTTGTTTGGTCTACATTAATTCAAACTCAAAATAGACAAAGATAAGATAAAATTGCTGATTCAAATGATCCAATTTTTTCTTTATTTTTTTATTATTTTAGGTTCATCATTTTAAAATTTAAATTTATAATTTTCAAATTATCATCTATTATACATATAATGATTAGTTTTATTTTATTTTTTTAAATAGAATTATTGTAATTTTGAATTCCACTTCCACTATTTTTCATAATGCAACCTTATGATTTTTAAAAAATAATAAAATATTATATAGAATTGAAAGTGATTCATTAAGATTATTATATTATATTGAATTATATCAATTTTAATTATTGTCATAATATATAATTTTTAATGCAATAAAATAATATTTATTTTTTAAATGATTTATAAGTTTCATATTTTTATCATTATATTAAGGCATTGTGAACAAGTATAGTGTTTTCAAAATGTAAAGGTGGTTTAAAAACTTTAAAAATAAAAAATAAATGTATTTTTAAATCCTTATACTTTCTATTTATGCTATTTAGCCTCTCTTTAGTAGGCACAGCTAGTAATCTTTTTTTTTTTAATTATTATTCTGAAAAAAAATTAAAAAAGATTCAACATATATAAATTATATAATAAAAAATTCAATAGCATAATTACAAAAAAATCAAAAATATAAATTGGATAATGATACTACTCTCACGAGAATGGGTTTAGCCCACTTACATCAGATAATATGTTTACAAATTAAGTATTAATTCATCATATAATATTTTTAGAAATTAAGTATTATTTTATCATACGTTTGGTTTTGACATAAACATAGCTGAATCTTGAGGAGGCTAAAGATTTCTAAGATGAAGCAGTCTTTCTTTGTCGAGAACTAAAGCAATCAATATGCACATGTAAAAATATTTAGAGATAAATGAGTTTAAACGTAATGAAATCAATTCTTAGAAGGATACCTAACAAGAATGAAGAAAAGCAATAAAAACTTATCCATTCATTGCATCAACCTCTGTAGAAGAAGACAGAAACACGTGAAAGATAAAAGAGGACATTTATCGTATGACCCATGTGCATGCCAAAAATAATGAGTGGGTTATGGACATTATAGTCCTTGAGCCATTGATGCATCAAGCTTGTAGACAAGTATGGTGGAATGTCCCCTCCCCTTTGATGTTGGCCACACCATTTTTCAATTTTATGGTTGTCATTTTTTTAGGTACTTTAGGCCACCTGAAAATAAAATTTTCCACACACAGTAAAGGTCCATAAATTGATGATGGTCACCACTTTTTCACTTTTTTTCTTTCTTATCTTAGACATGTTAGTTTTTATAGTGCTTCAGGCTAAAGCTCCCAGTCTAATTATCATGGTTTGATACAAAAGGAAAATCATTTTAATTAACGTCAATTCATATGTTTTCTTTTGCATTCATCAAGTTTTTTTTTTGAACCAGTAGTAAAGATACCAGAAATAAAGATGGTTTGATTTCTTCACCCATAAGAGGAGAATAAAAAGAGAGTGAGATTTGATTCATATTTTTCTTAAATTTTATGTTCACACCTATTATTGGACTAATCATGGGGACGCACTCATCATGTTAATCTATTGTTCCTCTACAAATTGGCTAAGTAGTTGGTTATAATCCAAGTCTTGGAGTAAAATTACTGATAAAATGTTGGACCCCCGCCTCACGCATGGATTTTGATAGGGAAGGTATGGTGTGACTACAGTAGAGTCAGTCAGGTCCACATTAGCTTAATCTGAACTCCACCATATTACTGTTTGGTTAATGTTGATTGCAAATATCAAGATATTGTTGCTCTATTCAAATTATTCATCACATGGTTTTGTTTTCTCGTCTCCATGCATTAACATAGCATTCGAATACACTTAAAACAATCAAAATTTATTTTCAAGGAGAAGAAATTAATCCATAGGTTTGTTGGTATCTATGACTATTTTTTTTTTGGGCGATGGTATCTATGACTAGGGGTGAGCATTTGGTCAGTTAGGTTAGTTTGGTTTGGTTCTTTATCAAATTTTAATAAATCAAATTTTTTATATTTATAACCGAACCGAACCAAAATTTTTAAAAATTGAATTAATCGAACAGATTAAATCGAAATTTATGTGTTTATAAACTGAACCGAACTGATCTTATAAAAATTCGGTTCGGTTCAGTTTGTTTCAATTAAATTATATGTATTTTAAATCTGGTTCGATTCAAATTGGTTTGATTTATTTATTACTTCGGTTAATTTGATTTTTTCTTTTTTTTTGATTTTCTATCTAAAAAACCGAAAACCAAATTTTTTTAAAATTACAACCGAATAAATCGATTTTATTAAAAGATCAAACTGAATCGAACCGAATCAGCTCGGTTCGGTTTTTGCTCACCCCTATCTATGACTATATGTGGGTAAAAATTGGCTGCTCCATAGTAATGGCGAACCGAATAGCCTAATCATAATGTGCACTCTGTTCACATGTTTTGGAAAAATAGGAATAATAATAA
Organism: Omphalea diandra; assembly: GCA_949677035.1. Lineage (NCBI taxonomy): Eukaryota > Viridiplantae > Streptophyta > Magnoliopsida > Malpighiales > Euphorbiaceae > Omphalea > Omphalea diandra. Next base: position 3,983 of record CATIWR010115073.1, read on the forward strand.
AGGACAAAAATTAAATAAAATGAAACCATCTTTGGAGTGGACAGGTATTAATGATTTTCCTCCCGTTAAGAGTCAAATCTGGGACGGTGTGTTCGAGCGTTTAATGTGCCGTCATGGTGCTTAATGCAACTTCAAACTTGCCTCAATTTTTTTATTTTTTTTTAAAAATACTAGATGATTCTTGCTTCCTTTCTTTCAAAGGAAGATGACGCCATTTAATAGTCCAAATTCAAAGCTGATATCGTTGAGTTTTGTTCAATTGCCCTGAGGTGTCCCATCCCAGAGTTACGATTTGACTGACTTGTTATGATAGCATAACCTCAATGTTTACGACAAATGGTGAGTTAGAGGCTCAGTTTTTCCTCACAAAACTAAATTATAATCTAATTTAATTATTAATATAAACTAATTTAATCAATAAATTTTACTTAATAAACTATATTATTTGAGAATAAAGATAAATTATAATCTCTTAAGACAAAGCTAATATAACTATTGTTCAACTAAATAAGTTACAAGATTATAATTTTTTCTCATTTTATCCTTTTTTTGTTTACCTAAGTACATGATAAGACTAGATTATAATCTAATTTAACTAGTAATATAAATAGTTTGGTCAATAAGTTTTATTTAATAAACTAGATTATTTAAAAATAAAACTAGATTATAATATCTTTAAAAAAAAGTTAGCATAACTTTTATTCAACTAAATAAGCTATTTTATCCTTTTTTTTACCTAAATAATAGTTAATATCCTTTTATGTTACTTTACATTTTTCTAACTACTTTTATCAAACATTTTTACATCAATCAACTACATTATTAGTTTACTAGATTTTTAGCTACTAGATTATCAATTATAATGAAATTATCAGCTAATTTTTCCAAACACAGCGAGAGTGAAAATGAGTAGATCAACATAGATAGAGTGATAAATAATTTTTTTTTTATTTATGACCATTTAATTTTTACGTGATATATTCATACCTACTTAAACCTATTTGATCTATACTCATTTATTTACCTAATTAAAATTTAAATTATTTTAAACTAAATACTTTAACTTGATTAAATAAATTTATTTTTATTTTTATTTTTAGTTTTTTGTTTATCATTTAAAATTTTAAAATATTAATAATTTCTTTCTCATATAGTAAGCATAGAAGAAGAGGTGATGTTTAGTTTTGGTTATAGACTAATACTAACGTTTCTAAAATGGTTCTGTGCTAATACATCACTAATATTGTCTTTCTGTCTGTCTGTTACGTTTCTTATTCATGGAAATGGTTGTGTGGTTGTCTTTTTAATATGATTATCATTTAACCTTTCTGGAATTTCTATGAGGTAACAATATACAAGAAAATTATATATATATATATATATATATCAATAATTAAATCTTTAGTTCAATGGTACTAAACACAACAAGGTTCGCTGATTTAACTTTAGTCTGAACTATTTTTTTTTTTAAAAGAAGATCATATTAATAGATAATAATTAGAGAACTCTTTTTTGTTTTTTGGTTACAGAGAATTAATTTTTTAAAATTTTTATATTTCAGTTCCTATGTGTAATACTTATTTTTGTTACTTTAATTTTTTTACTTTTAAATATATATTTTATTTAAATATAAATTTTTTACATTACTTACATAAATAATGATATAAATAATGATATAACATTTTTTTTAGTAACGTATATGTTTGTTTTCACTTTATAAAATCATATAAAAACTTTTAAAATTATAGTGAAAAAAAAATATTAGATAAAATGGGTGAATACTTATCCAACTCATATCCATTTATATATTAATATAACTAAAAGAGTAATAACTAATTTAATACCTATTTAAAATATAACTCATTCATTTATTATTCATACCCTTTTTTTAAAGGATGGATATGAGTGGGTAAATGGGTAAAACTGAACTTTATCACCCCTAATCAAAAAACAAGTTTCATTAGACTTAGCAATTAAAGTGACATTCAGTTTAAATCGAAATGAATAAAATTTTAAAAAATATTTTTTAAAAAATGTAAATTAAATAAATAAATAAATAAATAAAATTAAATTGATTTAATTTAATTCGATTATAATTAGATTCAAGTTAAATTGAATTTTTAATATATATTAAATATTTGAATATAAACAATATATTTTTAGTAGATTTTTAATAGACAAATGAATTTTAAATATATTTAAATAATTTAGATTTTGGATTTAATATATATTTAACTTGTTCTGATTCAATTTTAAATAAATTCAATTCGATCCTATTGAATCTAATCAATTTTTTTATTAAAAACAAATTAAATTTATTAATTTTATAAAATACTAAAATATATTTAAATTGAATCAAATAATTAAATCTATTTGATTTGATTAATTTTTTCAACTTAAACCGTTTGCACCCACCCCTGGCCAGTGGATCAACGGTTAAAGTAGTTGCAAAGGAAATCTTTAAAAGAATAGAATTTTCACATTAATTAAAAACATTTTAAAAAAATTAAATTCTTCAAGTATTTGTGTAAAAACGAGAATTCAAATAAATGAGAGTTAAAAGTTGAAGTTCTTACAAATAGATTTTTTTTTTCAAGTTCAGTTTTTTCATTCATAAACAATTATTAATAATTTTATAATTTTACCAAGTTATAGAGATTTCAATTAATTATGATGCTATGTGAACTAAAATCTATATACAAGTCATGTCATATATGAGAGATAATAATCAATAATATATTATTAAATAATCTAAATTATAAAATATTCATAAAAGAAAGACAATTGAAAAAAAAAACAATTCTAAATAAACAATCTCAAGACAAACAAAACAAAAAGAAAACAGTGAAAATAATCAATTTATTAGAAATACCATTTGGATTCATCTGCATGTAATGTTTGATGTAAGGAATGAAGTGGGCTTGTTTTCAACTTTAGCATAAAACAATGACGGATGATACAAAAGAGACCAAATCTAGATTCTCTTCAATCTCATCTTTTTTTATTTGAAGATCACTGAAAGTTTAGCGTCAATGCATGACTTCCAAAATAGACCAAAACCCTTGTTTTAACAAAGTGATCATCTTTTTCTTTTTGGGTCACCATTGTTTTGGCAAAAGAGCTATCAACAAAGACAATACAGTGACAATGAAAGACAATGATAACTATAATATAACTAACCAATTCATTGCCTTTTTCTTTTCCCTCATATTCCAACAGAAAAAAAAAAAGAGCTTCTTTTGCCTAACCCCTTCACTCTCTCCATATGATAGAGCAGGTCCCAGCTTGATAGGTATTTTCTGCATAAGCTCCTAGTTGTTAGTTACAGGAAACTACAATGGATTACAATAATCATAACAATAGTTTTGCCCCCATTATTAAGATTATTCTAAATTGGTCTTATAGAATATAGAAGGGTCGGCATATCACTTTTTCTGGTAAGTAGGAGAGTTAAAAAATAAATAAGCAAATGAAGTTCAAACCCAACTGAAGTATACAATTATTGGTTTTGCAAAAATAATTGAGATGTGGAAAAGCAGAAACAGAAAGCAAAATTAAGTACAAATAAAACCAAAACAGTGAAAGAGGATGTGATGTGGGACAAGACAATTTCATATGGCCATATATTGTGGTTTTCCATTATAAATTTTCAATTGATTTAGTGGAAATCTTAGTTCCAAGATGTAATGCTTACTTATTAGAAAATAAATGGACTGCACTAATGGGTGTTTGTTTGGTTAATGTTTAACATGTGTATTATAAAAAAGTTTAACTTATAATTTTTTAGAAAAAAACTTAATTGATGATTGTATATTATTTACTTTTAAAATATAAATATATTTATTTAAAATTTATTTCTATATTGATAATTATATCTATAAACAGAATCAATAATAATAATTTTACATTTAATATTAATGTAACCAACTATTTGCAACAATAATCAATAACAACAATCATCAATTAAAAATAGATAAAATAAACATACCCTAAACTTAATAATGTTTATTTTTCTGACAATAATTAAGGTATTTTTAATTTCAAGATCCAAAATAGTAAATAGAAAGTTGAGTTATTTTGATCTAATTCTTATTTTTTAAATAAATACTGTACTTTTTTTTTGTGACAAAATTTCAAGATTGTTATTAGGAGATCTCAAATTTAAAAATTGACAGCATTATATTTTAACATGTGACACATCGCTCGTTATTTTGACTTTTACCTTACCCGAGTGATCAAAATAGCCAAACCATAGTAGTTATGGGAATTTAGATTTTAAATTAGATTTTGGGGATAAACGTTTACAGATAATAATATGTTTAAATGTATTAGATTGATGTAGAAAATATATTTTAAAAAAATCAATTTCGATTAACTCTTATTAAAAAAATTACAGCTGCATTATCACGTGTGGCAATTCAATTCATAGAAATCAAATCCAATATTCAAAATGAAGAGTAGAACTACATGATACTGATAGTATGATTTATGTAATCAAATTCCAAAGCATCTCTTTTTCCAACTACCCACTAATGCAGCAATGAGTAATACTTTTCAAAGTTTTCTGAGCTTCTGGATAATTCCTAAAGCTAGAAAAATTGGTCATTGTCAAAGATGCATTATTTAGCTTTACTTTCTTTTGATTACTTCTTCCACTTTGCTTTTGCTAAAGGCTCAAAAATTTTGGTAGGGAAAGATCAAAGATTTTTATCTAATAAGCTGGCCTTTCATGACCACTCCTCATCTTCAGCCCCATTCATGGGAATCTTAGTGGAAGTTGGGAACCAAATGATAGATAGTGAACTCTTGTCTCACAAATCAAAAATTAAAGAAGGGAAATTAGATTTTTTTTTATTTATTTGTGGTTTCTGGCTAATAGAAATTAAGTGTTTTTTCTTTTTGGCAAAATATTTGTGGCATCACTTTTCCACCTCTCTGTGTGGAAATTATCCCTTTCAAGGCCCCTTACAATTAGCCCATATGAATGCTTATGTTTGGGCTACGAAACTTGTGCAAAATGTATGCATGTTGGAACTGGGTTCACATACATACCACTATCCTTTCCTAGGCCCATCTTTTAACTGAACCTAATTGTAGTTGCAGTTCACTCGGGACTTGGGGACATGTTTCCAGCATCTCCAGTTCCATTCTAAAATCTAACAAACAACATTTAGTTGCTTTTGTCCTAAATCTCATCTCATGACAGTTGAGGAATGTTGTTTTTTTGTTCAACATCTGCTATCTCCACATGTTTTAGGTATAAGACTAATCTAGATTTGAGTCGGATAGCATTATTGCGACGATAAAATTCTCTTTACTAGGTTTTGATATAACTATGTATCAAAGCATCAAACTTAAGTTCTCTGATTAAAATAAAACAGCCTCTTACTCTCTCAATGGTTTTTATTTTTTATATTTAGCAAATAGGGCTTTAACCTACGTAAAAGGTTGAGCCATGCTGTCTATTTTTGCCGAAGAACAGCAAAGCTTGTCCGAGTCAGTGTCCTATATTAGAGCATGACCAACGACAATAATAGATCCTAAATAAAAACACCAAACTTACTAATTAATCGCTTTCCAACATAACATAATCATGATTAGCAAATTACAGCTTTACACTTAGAAAACGCCAATGGGAACCGTTTCCCTTTCCCCATTATTCTCACCTTCATGTTCCCGGACCAGAACAGATCTCACCACCTTCAACACCAACCCAAAATTATTACCTAATTAATTAGCTAACGATGGTGGATACAGAGCTTTCGAGCCTTCAGAAAACACCCTCAATAAATGCAGTAATCACAGCTTCATCAGAAGTAGAACTTGGAAGTGCTGATGAGCATAGGTACACAAGTTTGAAGGACGTAATTGTGAATTCACCTGCAGTTAGCAGCAATTCATTATGTTATGATCAATATCTCTATGATTTTGACCCTTCAAATATTATGATAAGAAATCAATTGGTGAAGCATGCAGCCTCAGTTTACCTTCAATCAGCTGTCATTCTTGTTAGCAGAAACCAAAATTGGTTTATGAGATTTTGGGACAAGGTGAAGAGCAAGGTGGTTGCATCAATTTCATGCTGCCATGTTTATGTGTGTGACCCTTTAAGAGCTTGCTTTTCACCTCTTTATCATTCCATTCATTACATGGTTGGAGGTGCTTTTGATAGCATGATTCGTACATAATCAGTTGAAATTGCGTATTCATGTTCTCTTTTATTATTTTGCCATCCTCTAATCCATAAATTTGTACCTAATTAGATATGTGTTCTCGTTAATTTGATGTGTACAACATATGTTTGGCAATGTGAATATTCAAAATTCTCATGTAATTGATGTAACTTCTAATTTTCAATTAAGTCACCTATATTACATGACAATGTTTTTTATTTTTTTTTGGTTCTGTCAAGAAATTCAATTGATCTATGTTGCATAATGGATAATTCATAATTTCTTTTCCATCTTTCTTTCATCTAAAATTTTATTAAAAATTTTGGGTTTCATAATTAATTTAAAATTCAAAGTGAAATTTATTAATCAAGTTATATCAGATTAATTACTCCATGTACATCATAGAAAATATCTTTCTAGAAATTTGTTTATTTTTTTGGTGTTTAAAATTCTTTTTTTTTTTTTTTGGTTTTTCGATTATCTAGAAAAATTACTTAACAAGTCAATTTTAATAACAATATTTTTTTCTTTTAAATAGAAAAATCATTTTTTAAATTGTCATAATATATTAAATAATTTATAAATGCACATTACGAGTTTTTAGATCATCATCGGTCATCTTTAACGATCAATAAAATCATGACCATCAATAATTAGTGGCCTATTAAAAAGATTTAAAAGCAATAAAAATAATAAAAATTTAAATTATTTATCAATTCTATTACAAAAAAAAAAAGATTTAAAAGCAATAAAAATAACAAAAATTTAAATTATTGATCGATTCTATTACAAAACAAAGATTTAAAAGCAACAAAAATAATTAAAATTTAAATTATTGATCAATTCTATTACAAAACTTGTATTAGGTAAAAGATAGCAGATAGTAATAACATCTATTTTTATTTTGAAGCTATTGATTTTCTACTTTTGATGAGTATTTTTGGCATTGTATTCTGAAAATCCATTTTTTTTACTAAATTATAGTATTTTTAAGTTTTAAAGTTTTTTGAATGTTTCAAAAAAAAATATTTTTGAATAATCATAAAATTTATTTTGTTATATTGCTAAAATAATTCAATAATTATTGTTAAGACCTTCAAATGTTAGATTCTTTTACAATCAACTTTTTAACTCGTAAAAGTTTTTGCCCCCGGAATTTGATATTGCAATATTTATTGGATAAATTAAAGTACTTTTAAGTTTTGAAGATGTTTTAATTATTTATAAATTTAATTTAATTATATTTACAAATTAATTTAATAATTATTTGTAAAGTTTTAAATTTGAGTTTTTTTAGATAAACTTTTAACTTACCTTCAAAAAAAAAAAATCAAATTTGAACTTTATTTTCAATTGATAAAGATGATGTGTTCTAAAAACTATTACCAATAATGATAATGCCAAAAGGTCTATATTCACTAATTAGTGAATCAATATTGTTTAGTGCAATGCAACACTCAATATATATATATATATATATATATATATATATATAGGCCTTGAATCAAGCGACAAAAAAAAAAAGATTACTTCATTTATTTTAGTAATAAAATTCTTTTGTCTAGAAAATTTTTTTAAATTAATATAATTTAATTAAATTGTATTATTTATAATAAATTTATAATGAAATAAAATTATTTTATTTCTTTAAATATTTATATTTATTTAAAATAAATATAATATCAATTTAAGTTATGAAATCATCATTCTTTTGTGTCTTTTATTGGCATCATTCTTGGAAAAAAAATATGTTCTTGTTATGTAGTTTACTAAGTAAATTTTATTATTATTACTGATCAACTAATAAATTTAACCATTTTAGTTACAATATGACAGATAAAAATAATGAGAAAAAATTTGACTTGTATTAAATATTCACTCCAATATCCAAATAAGTAAAGTGTTTTAGAGATTATTAAAAATATGTGGAAAGTCAAATTAGTTTTACACTTAATAATAATTTATTAATATACACGAGCTTAAGCATAATTTATACTTACATGGATTAGGATTAGCCTAACCTATTTAACTTCAACTACTTTATCTAAGTGGTAATATCTTAATAGAATGAAGCAATAAGAGTCAGAAATATGAGAGTATTCAAAAGAGTTAAGTTACTTGTCATGAGTATATTGACCAATGTTTTTAAAATCAGGTCAATCAATGAATTAATCAGTTGATCAAATTGACTTTTTTTTAGTTACACATATTGAGCATAACCATTTTAATTAGGCTATTATCAGTTATAACTTTGGTATTTGCTTAATTTCATTTTGGGTCAGTTTTTTTTAATTTTTTTAAAATTCTTTTTATGGCTTGATTGTTGAGAAAATTAATGAAAGCTAAGGAAAATAATAAAAGGACAAAAGTTGCCTCTTTTTGAAGGAACTAGTTTCAAATACTTCCTTACTGTTTTTTTTTTTGTTTAAATATTTCTTGTTTTTTTTCTTTAAAAATTACAATCCAATCGTTATTGCATAAAATTTTGAGATGAAATGATAAAAAAAAACTTATTTGCATGGTTTTTATTTTTGATAAAATTTAATAAAATAAAAATTATGATAATTGAGAGCATTAATAATATTTCTTATGAATTTAATGAAAAATTAATAAGATAATATTTTAATATAATGAATCAAATATGATAGATTATTTCATGTGAAACAAAAAATTTAGAGACAAATTAGTTAATTATGAAAAATTATAAATAGTAATTAATTGCTTTAAATGAAAATTTTTGAATATAAATTCTTTAAATAAAAAACTATAAAAATAAAATTTAATTTTATAGAATTGTTTGAGAATGATAAATAGAGGCAAATAAAATAGGTGATGAAGAAAAATTAGGAAAAAGACACGTTTGAGTATCTTTGACCCAGAGAGAGGGGGGAAGGACCGGACCAAAGGTGAGGTTAGGCATGATCTGACGGCGTTACTTTCGCAGTGCGAAAGGAGAACGAAGCAACGAAAGTTTCGGACAGGGCATCCAATCGACGGCGTCCCAGTCGCAGATTGTCGGCCTGTCGGTTGACAAAGCCCAAATTCAAAAATCTTTCCTTCTGTTGGGCTTTCTTTATCAGGAGGACCTTAAAAAACAAACGTGACATATTCTAACTTGATCTGAACCGTTGAAATGTCCGTACATTAGAAGACCAAGGATTGACTCCAGGCTTTTACATTGGGCGTATCGAATGCTTCTCTGTTGAGATTGTTTGTTTTTTGAACTACGTTCCAGGTAAGGAACTTGGAGTCAAGACCTGATCTAAGTTGAAATATGCATTTGTTACTAGATTAATTTTTATTTGAAAAGAGATAAAATGAGGGAGAAAAAAATAAAGAAAGAAAACAAGAGAAAATTATAATTTTTTATTATTTAGAAATAGAAGGAAAATAAAAAAAGAAAAATAACTTTTATCTTTTTTATTTTCTGTCCAAAATAAAGAGACAATGTAATGATTGAATGAAATTATAGTGAATTTAACTTTTTACTTTAATATTTCAATTGAAGAAAGAAAAATAAATTCATTTTTTCTTATTTCTTTTTTATCCAAATATGTGAAAAGAAAATAGGTAACAAAAAATAACATTTATTTTTCCTCATTTCTTTTTATCTAAACATGAAGAGAAAAAAATAAATAAATAAAAATAAAATTTATTTTCTCACCTTATTTTCTTTCCTCTCTAAATAATTTGCCAAACATTGGGTAAGTGTTACATGGTATAAAAGGAGTCTAAGGCATATTTCTATATCATCTTGTTATTATGTAGGTAATAAGAGAGATTGGATAAATTTTTGTCTACTTGTGCATTCTCGATCTCTGCATTGCACGTCTAAGAAATAAGGAAAGCAAAGAAGGAAAAGAAAAGAAAGAAAGCAGCATGCATGCCCAGAAAGGTGGTTTTGATTACTATCAGGCTAGGCCTGTCTCTTCTTGCCGTACTTCTCTTGCGTAGAAATCATTAATTCCAATAAGAGATCGATCAAAGTCCCTCAGATTTTGCCTGCTGCAGAGTAACACGCAGACGCGTCCCTTTCTCTCCTCTCTTCATTTCCTTTCAGGTTTTTATATGCTTCTCTTCATTAATCTTTTTCTGCATCTCATATATTTTATTTGAAATTCTGAACTCTGTAATCTTATGTCCTTGAAAAAAAAAAAAAAAATCTTTATACATAAAATATTGGATCTTTATGGCATTTAAATAGCTCTTAGCTTTGCTTATATACATATCATGATGAACAGACCTGAGTCAATACCATAAAGACCACTGTTCTTGAATATCTTCTTTCTCTCTGCTATTGCTTCAACTCCCCATAAAAAAAAAAAAAAAAGAAAAAGAAAAAGAAACGTCCGTTTCTCTTTGTTTTCGGCTATCTCTATCACCTCTATTTATGTATAAACTTTAACCCACCAAGGCTATATATTTACGCATTCGAATCTTGATCTTTATTCTTTACGTTCGTTTCTTGCCCTACACAAGGTCTTCTTTCTTCAAACAAGAAACATGCAGGTGGCCAAGAAATCAATGGCGAGCAGTGTGGCGATCAACGGAGACCCATCGCCCCAAACGACGTCGTCCAAGGTGGTGATCGATGTCAACCCCTACGAGACGGTCAGGCACTTGGTATCCAGCAATGCTGTGGTGGTGTTCAGCATGAGCGGATGTTGCATGTGCACTGTGGCTAAGCGTCTTCTCTTTGGGCTTGGGGTTGGGCCCACCATTGTGGAGCTGGACCACCACTCTGCTGGGCCTGACATTCGGGCGGTCCTCTTACAGCTTGCAGCCGAGGGACAGCAGCCTGTTCCGGCGGTCTTTGTGGGCGGAAAGTTTCTTGTTGGGATTGAGAAGCTCATGGCCTGCCACATCAATGGGACGTTGGTCCCTCTGCTTAAGGATGCTGGTGCTCTTTGGCTCTAGCTGATTGATCTTTGATTACTGGATAATTAATTAGTTAATTAACAAAAGATATGATATGATATGTATGGGGTTTAGAATTTTCAGTATGCATTGTACATAGAACAATGGGTATCTAGCGGACAAACCCATCATAGTATTAATTAACAGTAGATTATATAAAAATATAATGCCTTCTTGATTTCTTCTTGCTTGCATGCTTTTGTTCTTAGATAGAAATTCTGATTTTGATACATCATGCTTGCTCGGTACTAAAATTAGGGTTTGAGGAAATTAATTAAGCCCAATTAATCAATTAATTAGCTGACTATGGATTGATTGGCATCTTCAAATTCGAAGGAATAATAATTGGTAGTTTTTTTTTTTTTCCTTTTCTGTTCAGGAGTAAGGAAGTGATAGGTTACATGAGTTACATTTGTTTAGTTTAGTTTGGAAATAAATGGGAATTAATCAATCAGTTTGGCAAGATTTTTAGTTACTAATCAGTTACGCGTCGTAATTATTTGTTTTTTAAGATAATGCGTTATAAGAATTACTGATAATGGAATGTTATCACCAAAAGCATTTTTTTTTTTTTAATAAACGTTAGTTAATGATGGTAGATTAGCATGTTAAATATTATAGGGTGCGGAATGTCTTCCTTTTTAACACTATAATGACATGTTTGATTATATTATGTAATGAAAAATAAAATCTTATTTTAAAATAAGTGTTTTCAGATTTTAATGTTTTTATTTGGTATATTCATATAATAGAAAAAAATAGTAAGAATTTTTAATTTTTTGAAATATTCTTAAAAATTTTCAAATAAATTACAGTACTAAATATGAAAATAGAATTAGAATCCTATTTTATTTTTCATTGTTTTATTTTACATTTAAGAAATGTTTAATGAGTCTTGTGACCTCTTTCATTGCCATAGAAGGAACATCTTATAATGTATTCAAAATTCAGTTAGAATCAAATAAATAAGAAATATACATACAATGATCAACAATAAGTTTAAGTGATATACAGACACTAAATAGATGTTAATTAAAATTCAAAGCTTGATTTTTATTAATTAGTTGTTTATAATATGAATATGTGAAAATAAAGAATTCAACCAATGAGACTATAAGTTGCAATATGAGTCCCTGAAACAAATATCTCTAATGTTTTGTGTTGGAGTGATTGCACCATAAAATCAGCTGTGTAATTCATTTTTTCCACCAAAAAATTTCGAGTCTTAAAAGTCCACCAACTATTATCTAAATCTAAAGACCAAGAAAACCCAATCAATTAGGAAGAGTTTTTGCGTTGTGTGCTGTGGTATGGTCCATTATTGGAAATAGCAACCTCAACCATTTTTGAAGCAAAATTCAGATTACTGGAGAATTGATTAATCCATTTTAGCGAAAGGATAAAACTCAGAATTTACAGTTTGTTTTTGAACAACTTCACATGGGGTATGTGTATGGTGTGTGTGTGTGTGTGAGAGAGAGAGAGAGAGGGAGAAGAGTGGCAGTTGGTACGTTGGATAAGGTACAGAGAAGGCGCAGGAAAATGGTGAGGGGAACTGAGAGCTATCGTTTTCACATTCGTTTTCCAGAATTTTGTTATAATACGTTTTGTGAAATCATGAGCAAACTGCAACCCTTCTTTTTTGGTTTTTTGACCAAAATGATTTTCTCATTTCCTCTTTAGTAAAAGGCAATACATGTGATCCTTCTCCACTTTCTACTTCTCGACATTTTTCCCTCTTTGACTGGTGTCAAAAAAACTCAAAACAAACCCTGCTTTGACTATTACATCACAGCTGTTGATTCTTCTGGTTTCATTGATCGCTTATTCTTCTACCTTGGACAGGACTGGCTACAGAAATCTTTCTAACTCCCCAAAGACCATAATGCACCCATCTTTGATCTCAAATTTGGGCGGAAACTTGAGAAATACCATATTACTTTGTTAATGCATTCTGATATTGCGATTGGATTGTGCCTTTATTTGATTTTTTTCATGTACTTAATAAAACTTTATTCATGGAAATGCTGTTTGTTTCTTATGAAATTTATCTGCCATACCAAAGAAGTGATCAGTTGCAAAATTGCCATTTTCAGATCTTTCTACTGCTGCTGGAACAAGTTCTCCAATCTGCTACGTACTAAGGGATCTTTAGCATTGCTATTGAAAAAATCTAATTTTAGAATAAAAATTACAAGAGATTTTTTTCTTCTAATCATTGTAAGTTTTCTAATATGAATTTTATTAATATTGACAAAATCTTCAAATATTAGCTCCTTCAATCATCTTTTTACTAATACAACTCGTAAAAAAAAAAAAAATCTACAATCATTTCTTTTTTTTTTTTTTCCTACAATCAGATTTTTTCAATAGAAATACCATGCTCTAAAATCAACTAGAATAATCAATTCGTGTCAGACAACTGCGCTCACAAGCACGAGCCCGAGAGAATTAAAACAGGGATGATTTATGATTTTGTTATATTGTGCGGTGGCTTGAAGCTGCCTGCTCTAACCTTATAGATGTTGAAATGATGGTAACAGCAAATGGTTTCTAATATAACCAAATGAAAGCTCATGAAAACCATCTTATTGCTATTGACAGTACTTTCTCCATAATATATTACACTGTATGATCTAATATGATCAAATGAAGGTTCATGAAACCATATTATTACTATTGACCGCACTTTCTCCATAATGGTAGCACACTATATGATCTCACCCTCGTGAACAACTGAATCAGGAGTGGCATCTAGTTCGAGATCAGAAGAGCTATATAATGTGAATGGCGTAGCCTCGATTGCAATATCAAATCATTATGGCTCTGAATTAGATCATTGTTGTTTCTATTTATCATGTAGTTATAGCTGTGCTTCTTATATAGATGAACTTGCAACATCTGTAAAACAAGAACATTGAACATGACATAAATTCTGGGATAACACAGCCGAAGAGAGAACAGGCAATGATCAATATAATGGAGAATATGCAAAATTGGATATAAAAGTATTGATGCCTTTGCTTTCCAGGAGTAATTTATGCTAATGTAAGACCATAGCATAACAAGACTAGCATGGCACACACCAGTCACATAATTCTAGGAACATATACCCTAATGAAAAAATGAAAGTGCCAGTAACCTTTTGTGGCCCTAGGAAAACATAAATCAAGAAGATAAGACACTTGAGGGAGTACAACAATCCAAATCGATACAAATTAAGAGTATTTTGATGTTTTAGAATTTTACCATAAAGTTTAGAAGAATACACCGTACAGAAATGAGATTAAGAAGCAAAACCTTAATTCCAGTTAGCGGGATTTTTTTAGACATTTTGGAGGCCTCATTGGCTCTTTCCTTGAATCATCAGGGGTGTTTGAATCTACAAATGGCTGCAAGCATTTTAAAAACACACACACACGCTAGAAGTAAGAAACTAATAAGAATAATTTGCCATGCCATACAAAATGACCACTTCAGCAGTACACGATCCCTTTATGAACCATAAGTTTAAAACAAGCTGGGAATATAGCAACTTATATAGATGACAAATAAATTATCCACAGTTATGGGCTTTTGCCTAATAAGTCTTTGTACAGCCTAATGGAACGACTATGGACAAGCCTCTTACGTGCAAGCAAATTAAAGTTAACAACAAATAAATCTCTATGCTTCGATGTCAAACCTTCAGTCATAAATGTTGCCTGCAATTTTTGTAATAAGAATACCCCTCCTATCCCCTTGTTATTCCACATAAACCCAGAAACACAAAAGAAAATCTACCATGATTCATGAAGCAATGATTCTTGCTGGACTGCTGTTGTAAGTCATTTTCTCGTTTTAGCACTAAAAATAGTTGGGAAGGGAAACATTGTAGTAATAATGTTGTGGTAATTACTATTTGTAATCTTCTTCAATTAGGGAAGGGTGATTGATATAGCTATATAAGAATAGAAAACTTGAAACTATAATAAATTGTCTGTGTTCTGCTCATTTCTACAATCAATATTACATTGCGTAAAAGAAATTCCCTACTTGAGACAACATACTTTGATCAATATAGATAGACATAATTTTATACCTTCTTCATTCCTATCATGAAATGAGAGAGGAAGATCTCTCCCCTCATACATTTGAAGCGGATTTGCCTACGAGATCTCATATTTCCACTCATTGCTCCACACTCTTTCTTTTTCAAGGAAATTAAACTACACTCCACAATTTTCCAATTACTCACTTCCATTATCATTAAGCTATGACATTGTTTAATAACCTAAATCCAACTACAATTATCCTTCTAAAAAAGTGCAAAGTTCAAAACCCAGTTTGCGGGGATAACTCTAATAGTCTAATAGCGGATGTATACACATATATAGATACAAAGATTCATGAATCAGTTAAAAAAAATCATAAAAAAAGTAGCAAAATTTCTAACCTCTTTCCATTTATTGTGCAATTCCAAAAGTTGGAGACAGTTTGAAAGACATTAAGCATGATATACAACAGCCAGCTTTTTAATCAAATCCGTCCTTTTGATTATACCAATCACTATTTATAACATCAAAAAAGTTTTGAGCATTAGAATCATAAATAGAGCAGTTTGCAAGAACGGAGCAGAAACCCTAAAATCAAGAGACAGAAAGGAATTTACTTCGACTGGGATCGACAGGAGGTAGGGGTGGTGGATCGGATTGCGTTGCTGAAGCATCTGCAGCGGCGGGAGTATGATCCGGTGGTTGGGACGGTGGAGTAGGAGGTACTTTTTGTTGACCTATTAGTGGAAGCTGCTTTAAATTTGTCCTGTTAGTTTTATATATGACGCAAATTGTACAGTGGCCTTTGCCTCTGCCAACTCTGATCTTGGCCATTCTGGAAAATCCTTGTTATTATTATTATTTATGATTGTGGATTAGTCAATAAAATTAATTATATTATATATAAACTAATAAATTAATTCAGTTTTTAAAATAAAAATCTTATTTTTTAAAATATTAATAATTTCATTTAATTTAATTTTAATAAAAAAATTTAATTCGATTAAGCTTATTTTAGATTTCAAATTTTTATAATTTGATAATATTGGACTTGAACTATGCTTATTTATTAAATAATTTTAAAATGATGAACTCAATTTTGATAATCAATTCAAACTTAATTTATTTATAAATGAATTAAGCTTCAGTAAGTGAGTGCTCCCCTCAGCTTTGTTTACACTCTGCTATTAATGTTTTAACTTTTATTAAGACACCATTACGGGATCATAACATAAATTACTTCTGTTAAATTATTATTAACTTTTAATTGGATAAGTATTATACAAATTAGATACTTTTTATTTAATTACCAATTAACATTTACTATTACTAAGTTACTCATTAACCTTCTATAGTTCTTATCCTCATCGACACACATTTTTCACTTATAACTTTTTTCAAATCAAATATTGGTAGAGTTGCAATTCAGATTTCATTCATAAAAATTATCAATCACGATATTTGAAATTTTTTCTCTTTCCATTTCTCAATTCATTGTTTTTAATTGTGAATTATATAAAAATTCTTTATTCATCATCAATGAATTATATTCAAACTCCTATGAAATTACTATTTTTAGAAATTATCAAACACAATTTTTAAAATTTTCTCTTCCTATTTTAAAAAAAATTTCTTCCTATTTGTCAATTCCTTATTTTTCAACTTTGGATTAAATCAAAATTTTTTATTCATCATCAATAAATTATATTTCGATCACTGTGATATTAAAAATTCAATGAAATATCGAGAACGAATCTTTGTTTATAGTGTGATATATCACATAGATTATAAAAGCACCACCTTTTTGTGTATCTCATAAATGATTATTATGCTGACGAATACAATAGAAAGTTGCAAGTGGTTGCAAAAAAAGATAATATAATAGATATTAATGAATTCACATAATTTTATGAAGAAGTCTAAAAAAAAAAAAAAGGCAAACTTAATGATGAAATTTAAGATGTTATAATGGTGTTTAAAGAAAAATATGATGATGGTAGTATGATGTCGTTAATCATTAACAATATGATTTTATTGATGAACTGTGATATGGAAATCAAGATAAGGAAAGAAAAATTAAGGATGATTATTTGGAAATGATTCAAATGGCGCAAAAATTAATGATTGTGACGTTCTTTTATCCTAAAGGTATGATTTCTTGAGACATGAATGCTGTGGATTGGAATTTGGACACTGTTTGGAGTGTAAATTTTTTATCTTGCTGAATCAAGGGTGCGTAATTATCAGTGCAAACCGATCAGGATTAGGATTAAAACAACACTGTCAGTTGTGATTATGTACTCTAATTTGGTAACAGTCTAAATAAAAATATTAACAATGAAAATCAATAATTAATAATCAAAGGTAAAGGTGAATGTTATATAGTAAAAAGGGTGCCACAAAATGACTCATTAGTTTTATATTTTTGCCGGCTATTGTTGGTGAAAACTGGTAAATGCAGAATACAATGCATTAAGATAAATGAAAGGGATGGTTCAAAAATAAAGTAAAAAAACTTTAATTCACAATTAGATCTATAGATAATTTGTATCTAACAACTCAAGCTAAAAAAAATTAAAGAGTGTTAAAGACCAAATGTAAAAGGAACTAGTCAATTTTATGTTTAGAGTTAAATAAATTTATAAAACTATTTAAATCTTCACTTTAAGTTCTTTTAAGAACCAAAGAGAAGAACAATTTTTCACAAGAAAATCTAAATTATATTGATAACAATTGAGTGTCAAAAACATGGTTTGAATGACCTATTTATAGATATTACAATGTTTTACTAATTACAAATAAAAAATATAAATCCTATTCTAGAAATAAGAAGCATACTTAATAGAAATATAGTCATCTTCCTAAAATATTAGCTAATAACACTAATAAAAAATAATTAAAATCCTACACTAAATAAAAAAAAAAAAAGAATTTGGCCAAAAAATGAAGAGAAGAATATTATTGAGATTTTGCATATATTGAAAAATATTTGATTTGATTTTAATGATCTTTTTTATCATGTTTGTTGCCTTCCCCTCATGCCCTCTTTAGAAATATTGTTCTTCCACTAAAAAATATATAAAATATTTTTAAAAGTTTCTTAGAACCTTCACGAAACTCTCTACAATTTTCTAGAACCTTCTAGAATATTTTTTGTGAAATTTTGCCATTTATCAAATTGAACTTGTAGAGCTCATTTTGAGGATTCACACACAAAATAAAAATGTATTTTGAGAATTCACACATGAAATACAAAAGTAGAAAGGTTCATTTTATTATTGAGGAGATCCACTAAACACTCCAATGCATGCTCTGAGATTTGTTTCTCTTGACTTACCTAAAACTTCTTTGAATTTCTTGAGACAATCTCGTCGTTAGTCTTTTGAGTTGAAGTGTTTCTTCCTATTTTGTGCTTCCTTGGCTTGCATGACTTAGAATTAGATGGGGCCATCTAAAATTGGAGGATTTAGTTCATTTTTTTTCTTACCCTAAATTATAAATTAAAATTAATAAATGAAGATTGAAATCACGTACATGAAAAGATGTCTATCATATTATTTAAATCTAAAAATTTTTAGGGATCTTACGAATTCAAATAAAATCCATCATGAGTCAAATATAAGAGAAAATAAAATTCAATCATTTTTAGGAATCCTTTATGAAATCTTTAAAATTAAGTATTCTAAATCCAAAGAGAGGGTTTTTATGAACAAGAGTCAATGCTTTAAAAAAAAAAAAAAACACTTAAACTAACTTGCATTTATATGAATTCAATATGGAAACTTAAAAAACAAGAAATGCTCAAGCCCTTTATTCCACAGATTTTAACCGTCGTGTGGCAAAAGCTCACAAGTAGGAAAAAGAAGAATTTCTTTATATCAGAACTATCAGCATAAGTCAAACGTAGAACAAGATAATTTTCTATATCACCAATAAATATCACAAACCTAAAATTAACATTAACAACCTCTTTCCCGTGTCAAAATTGATTTGTTGCATCAACTGGACCAAAAAGAAAAAAGGGTCCCACTAGAAGTTTGTTTCTCTGGACACCAAGAGATATCGATGCTATACACCTTGATATGTTTGCCCCCAAGTTCCTCATTCTGCATTCATTAATCTTGTTATCCGTTCACTGCTGTATCATGTTCTTCTTTAGGAATACTATTTCCCATCCGTGGTTGTTTAAGAGCTGCAAGAAAGGGGAAAAAAAACCAATTATTATCTTCAGAAATATAGATATAATCATCCTTTTCTACAGGCATTTGTGACAAAACTTATTATCAACATTTTATACAGCTAAAAAGGGGAAGAAAATGATTAAAGGTTCCAGTGAATCAGTATTTAATCATCATAAGAAAGAACCAAAATAGCATTTGAAACCCTTGAAAGCAAACACTAACAGTACCCAGTCAAACCCTTCACAAGCTGGTAAAACATGAAAATTTGTGAGCCCCTAACATGTAATCCAGGAGTCAACATCAAGCCCGCCATAACATGTCGGCATCAGAATTAAGTGTCCTTATTGCTCTCATCCACATAGAAAATTGAGTTATACTTACATTCTTTTAATATTATCATGGCTAATATACCCAGTAAAAACATCATCAGAAAATTGTTATTAAGAATTCAAACATGTAATAACCAAAGAGCTGAAGTGCATTACTTGGAAAACTTCATTTTCAAGAAGCAACAAGCAATAACAATTTACAAACACACAGAAGCAATCAATTGAATAAACAATATGGACATAATAGTTGAAACAAAAACTTTCAGCAAAAGAAGACGGAGCAGAAATCTTTAGGAGACAACATAATGTGTTCAACTGGAAGGAAAATATCAATTATGCAACCACATTACTCACATTTAAGAGATGATCCAGCAAGACAAGTCAGCCTTGATTTTGTGTTAACCTCAGCCAATGGATTTGGCTTCTCTTTCACAGCCATGCGGACATCCCAAACACGTATTATTCCATCTGATGAAGCAGATGCCAATAAATATGGGTCATCAGCAGCACCATCCCTCTGAGTAAGCACAACAATACCTTTCACACGAGCAGAATGTGCATCCTCAATGCAATATGCAACTTTAGCACTATTTGTGTCCCATGCTGTAATATTCCGGTCATCACCACCAGTAAAAAGAAGTCCATTCTGTTTTTTTAAATGACAAAGGATAGAGAAGATACATTCATAAACAGAAAGAAATGACCGTTTGAAGAAACTGAATAAACTCATAAAAAAAAAGGGAATAAACTCATAATAAAAAATGGAAGCAGTGTCAGTGGTCCAAAGGGTCATCCACCATCATTTCACATATAAGAGTTTCCTTACAGATGCTAAACACATACAACTTTGCTGTTTGCAAGATCAGAGGTATGGGTCAATGTATTCATGAGATGGAAAAAACAAGCAAATGATATCATTTGTGCACAGATATCATGTAGGAAATTATGTGGCTTGCATAAATATCATTCGGGATAACTAATTGTGAAAAACAAAAGGCTAAATCTTGAAAGACTTATCCTCTTAGCAAGCAGCAAAGGCCATAAAATGTATAGATGATAAAAATATTTCATAAAACATAGCAGTGATGAGCAAAATACTCCAGTTCCTAACAACCAAGCAAATGGAAAATCACATAAAGTGAGAGGTGCATTTAAAAATTAACTCAAATATAAGGATATTCACTAAGAAGCTAGAAAACTACAGGTATCTAAAATTCTACTGTGAACCGGTAAGCTCTAAACTCTAACTTTAAGAAAACGTTGTGCACGAAAACACTATAAAGACAGTTAAATAATAATAGCCGCATACAATAGGGAAATCAAATCAAACGCATAACAGACATAAACTTCCACTTCCACCAGCTATTTTATATCTTCAAGCTGCAAAATTCCAAATTTCCATTTCATTTGCTCAATAGTAACTATACACCAAACGAACGTAAAATCAAATATCCAAAATAAAAAAAACCAACCTCTCCAGGCGCAGCACAAAGAACTCGTTTGCGACACTCTAGCTCAGTCACCAGCCTGGCATCCTCAGCCTGATGAATCCCAATTTTCTCCTCCGCTACCATAAAAAACCTCTCCCCACCCAAATCAAACCTCACCATGCTCGCCTCTTTCCCAAGCCTGCAATAAAAACTCCTCCTTCCCCTCACCAAATTCAGCATCGCCAAGCACTCGTCCCTCCCCACCGTCAGCGCCAGCTTCCCCCACGGGTGTACAGACAGGTCGTTCACCCCCTTCTTGTGCGCCCATACCGTCTTCAGGTGGACAAAGGGATCGGTGTCGAAGATGCAGACGGAGCCGTCAGCGGAGGCCGATAGGAGGTTCCGCGGGAAGGAGAGAGACGGAGGGGTGAAGAAGGAGAGGGAGGTGATGGAGGCTGTGTGGTCGTGGAGGGAGCCAAGGGAGGCTGCGGAGGCGATGTCGTATATGTGGATGGTGTCGTCAGACGAGCCCGATGCTGCGGCAGGGCCGGAGGCTGCCGCGGCGGTGATGGGGGCGAGATGAGATGGGTAGGAGAAGAGTGGGGTTAGGGTTAGAGTTTCGTAGGAAGAATTGTGTTTTAGTGGCTTAAGCTTGAAGCCCCATATGAATTTCTCATATGAGCCTGCAATTAGACTCATTCCAGCGATGGAGCGGCGGATTTAGTTTTTAAGATTTGGGTGATATTTAAAACCCTAAAAAGGAAGACGAAGGCATGAAGAGGGTTTTTCCCGCGGTTGACGGAAGATGAATAAACCATTAATTACGAAAATGCCATTAAGGGACACGACGCAGTTTAAACTGTTTCTGAGTATCGCATAAACACGCAAAATAAAACGGAGGCTTGGATTGGAGGAATAAGGAAGCGACGTTAGACAACGGTTCTGCACTGTGCATTTGCGAGAGACGGTTTTGGGAGACCAACGTGATGTGTCATGAGACGACGGAGTGACTCAAAAATGCCCTACAACGTGACGCATATATTATAAATTTAAAATTCTATAAAATTAAATATAAATTCAATTAAATTAAAATTTTTTTTATATCATATTATATTTAATTATAATATGTCAACAAATATATGATTAAATGATACAGCTCGTAATGATGATTACTTAGATTAGGAACGCATAAAAATAAGTTCGTTATGATATGTAAGTTGAAAAATGAAGAGGTAAATCTATCGGATGTTTAAGAAGAGATCAACTCGCACTTATAATCTGAATTGATGATCTCACAATACAAGTAATGCTACTCAGCTAAGATATAAATAAAATACACATGATTGACATAGAATTCAAAAATAAAATACAAACATAAATTCTCAGAATCAAGATATAACAACATACACATTAAAAAATGTGATCAATACGAATCACAAACCCTAACAGGGACATCTTTTCCGCAATCTAATATTTATCTATCGTTTCACCTTTAGAGGTATTTCTCTTCACTTTTCTTTTTTCCTATCAATTAATCCAATGCGTAATGCAACATATTGTTTTTGTTCTCTCCGTTTCGTTCCACAAAAAATGTGGGATTTTAAAGGGTTCTTCTCCCCCCCCCCCCCCTTCTCTGTTTTGGCGTTCTTGCATTACTTGGTTCGAGTACCTATTTAGTGTCTCATGATTCTGCTAAAACTGTGACACACTGTTTGCTTATTTTTAGTTATTTGAACTGCATTCTTGTTGTGCCTGTTTCTGTGTATGCGTTTGGCCTGTTTTATTCACTGCTTTGTGAACTTATTATTCTTCTGAGCCTTACATTGGGAGAAGAAATTTTACAACTTGCAATCTTGATGTTTAGTTTAGTTCGAAACTCCTCCTAAACAATATTTGAAGCATACCATTATAACTGACAAGTCAAGAATCCACACTTCTTAAATTGTAGCATTAGAGACTAAGGATTCATTGAAATTTCCTCACTTTTTTCTTCCCCCACCACCCCCCCCCCCCGGGGAAGTTAGTTGGGTAGGCATTCAACTTAGCAAAATCGAACTGCTTGGCCTAGTTGTGTATGTGCATGGGTGTGTTTTTTTTAAATAATTATTTAAGTTTTAGGAAAGGAAAACTGTGGGAGAGACAGGAACCTCTATTTTGTTTCTTTTTATTGCTAATCCTTTTTTTTTTCCCCTTGGGGGTGGGTTTCGAAACCATTAATGTATGCCAGGGAGGGTGGATCATGAAACTTTACATTTTATGAATTTAGTGCCTTAGATGTCTAGCTTCTAAGAAAATGGACCCTGAACTTAAATCAGCCAAAATATTGGACTCTGTTCAGTTGAAAACACATGATTTTATTATTTTCTCGCTTCTTGGCAATAGAATGTAGGACTTCGGATATTAATTTGAAACTTTGCATTTGTATTTTTCCTTCAATTAGCTTTTATAGTGACCGTTTTCTTTTAATTTTTCGAAATATGTGGTGCAGCTTGTATAAATAAAGAGACTTTCTTGTGATTATTGTTGGACATCAAGGACTGCTCTCAGAGGATTTGGATATTTGTGCATCATTAGTACTGAATTTTGGAATTGATGGATGTGGAGTTCGATCAATTCCAATACATTCTGGGCGATCTAAGGGTGATTAGTCTTTTTAATTTGTTGCTCTTATTTATTCTGGCAGGATTGATGTGGTTTTATGTGCGTGTTTGCTATGTAGAGTTCACCTCTCAAACCCTCATCTCAAAATTATTTAACTAAATAAATGAACAATTTAATAATGAACTCATAGCCAAAAATTTGTCTTAGTTCGGTATTATTTCTGTGCTTAATATTATCACTGTCCCCTTTTTTGCCTTATGGAAAAGGAAAACCTGTCCTGGTTACTCAACTATGTAATGGTCTTGCTTTTATGATTTATTTCGTGCAAACATGTAATTGAGGTGAATAAGAAGATAAAAACTTTATTAGACTAAACCGTTGTGATGACTGCTGGCTAATGGGGTCTTAAATGCTGGTATGGTCCATGGCTTCAATAAAAGATGTGCCTCTCTTTTGGTCTTTCCTATTCTTTATTTTATCTTTCAGAGGCGATCCTTTCTTATAAGTTCAAGATTTTGCTCAAGGCCATATGAGAGTAAGAGATTTGTTTGGAGCATCTCACGTTTATTTCTCCAACAGAATTACCATAGAGCTATTGAAAATGACCGACTATCACTCTCATGGCAGTCTATAAATGTCTGCATAGTCTTCATGTTGGAAATATGCATGTTAACTTTGCGAAATGGTCATGAATGAATCATCACCCATTCATTCATTTTGCATCTTGATTTTCAAAGTTGGGCATCTCAAGTATAGATAGTTGCTCCTAAGATGTAGTCGTTTTGGATACTCAATCTATTTCACCTCTTAAACTCCTATCCCGTTTTTTAATTCTTATTCTGTGCTGTAACATTCCCTAGCAGCTTTATATCAGTTCAAACAGCAAAGTCTTCCAGCTTGCAAACCTGTCTTGACACCAGCATGGATGAGTGTATGGAACTATGATGTATATCTGAATCTTTCTTTTATTTGCTATTATCATTTTTCAAGTACTCTGTTGGCTTGACTGCCTCTTTTGCAGGTTATTACTACATTTTTATTGCTGGGTTTTGTCTTCATTCCTATTGGACTTGTCGCTCTTCGCACTTCTCGTGGTGTAAGTGCCTTCTCGAGGTGCATTAACTTGGAGAGCTTTTCATTTCTTCTACTTGTGTTAAAAGAACCCATTACTAAGGGAAGTATTAATGATTTTTAGGTTGTTGAAATTGTGGATCGGTATGATGCAGATTGTTTACCTAAGGAATATAAAGGCAATAAGGTGTCATATATCAAGGATATTTCAGTTCCCAAAAATTGCACTCGTATCTTGAAGGTTATTATATATATATATATATATATATATTATGAACTTTTCTTTGTGCAAAGTGTTCATCATGTATTGAAGCTATTGCCATCATATGAGATTTATGAAGCTCTCAAGTGTATCTTATCTTAATATTTAGCTCACGCTTGCTCTTTTTTATCTCTCTCTCTCTCTCTCTCTAAATGAGCAGGTAGTCCATTGTGAGCTTCCTAAAACTTAGAAGAATGCATAGATGTTTAGCTGTACTTTTTTCCTGTTTCTTAACCATGAAAAAACAACAGGTGTTTAGATATTATTACTATGAGAGTGAATTAATTTCCTCATCATTGTTGTAACTTGGTGATTTTGTTTGTTACATGCTATGTAGGTGCACAAGTATATGAAAGCTCCAATTTTCATATATTATCAGCTTGATAATTATTATCAAAATCACAGAAGGCAAGAATTCTTTCCTAGTTATCTCAAATGTAGTGGTGAATTGATGGCCTCATTTGATCAAATTTGCCTTTACTTTTGAAATTTTGATATTTTCGCTTACTGTTAGTGGGCTAGTTGTCTGAAGCAAGCTGGTAATACCTAAAACTGATTAAAGAAACTATTGAGAGAATACTTGCAGTACTCCATATCAGTTTTTTCATGAAAAACTGTATTTTTACTTGGCTTTTCATCTAGTGACACCTTTCGAAACTTTAGTTGCTTTTCTGGCATGATCTACAAACACACACACACACACACACATATCTATATATATGTGTGTGTGTGTGTGTGTCAAATAATCTCAGTTGTGGTGTGGTGTCTGCATCCTGTAATTTTCTCATTTCCAGACTCTGAATTCTTTGCAGGTATGTCAAAAGCAGAAGTGATCAGCAGCTCTTACATGGACTGCACTACACTGACGCAAGTTCCTGTAAACCTGAATAGTCCAGCAATGGTCTTCCTATTGTCCCTTGTGGGTTGATAGCCTGGAGTTTGTTCAATGATACATACAAATTATTCGTGGGACAGCAGAATTGAGGGTCAACAGGAAGAACATTGCATGGAAGAGTGATCGCAACCACAAATTTGGGAAGCAAGTATATCCCTTTAATTTCCAGAATGGGACATTGATTGGTGGTGGAAACCTAGATCCCAATATCCCTGTGAGTGTTAATGGAGTACAGCTTTTTTTTAGTTTGCTTTTCCTTTAACTTTTTATGACTAAGCACCTGTTGGAGTGTAGTAACAACTTCTTTTATGCATAAGCCTCGCTCACAGAAATTTTGCTGTGTCATCATTTTGTATGCCAAGTCCCAGTAGCCCAGTGTTCAAGTATTTGGTTCACAGTTTAGAATGTGAAGGACTTAAACTTTGATGCCCTTGCCTCCTTATAAAAATTTCCATTCTACCAAAAGGAAAATTTTTTCTGTTTATAGCCTTAAGAAAAACCATACTACGGTCATCAGTTGGTATGATTTCTTAGCTTTTATTTGACCTTTAATTCATAGCATCGTTACAACATTAATCATGAAACTAGCGCTCGGCATGATAAAAAAAGTTGTAGCATTTTGATGCATCTATTGTACAAAAATTAGTTGCACTCTAATGATGTGAAAAGTGCAAGGAACATGCCACTATGTTTACAACAATTCTTGTACACATTATATAGTGGTATGCTGCAAGAAATGGTTATTGAATCCATTACTTGATGGAACTGCATTTTCTTTACCTTTGTTGTGTGTATGAACACTCGCTTTTTCTGCAGATTATGTTATCAGGCTATAGTACCAAAATCTAGATGACTTTGTTTACTCCTGAGCCCAACATTAATGACATATGTACAGTTCATTGTGTTGTATGCATGTAATATACCCAAAAAAAAAAAAATCAAATTATAGCTTTCCCATAGTTCAACTTTTCAGGTTCTTCTGGATGAAGTTCAATCCTACTTCTGATTTTGTTCTTTCTTTAATCATCAGCTAAAACTTGAGCTCTTATCAACTTTTCTTGTTCTCTCTGTCTTTGGTCTGTGTGTGTGCATAGCTGAGCAACCAAGAGGATCTTATAGTATGGATGCGTATTGCTGCCCTTCCTAGCTTCAGAAAGTTGTATGGCAGAATTGAAGAGGATTTGGATGCAGATGATGTTATAGTAATTCATCTGATGAACAATTACAATACATACAGCTTTGGAGGGAAAAAGAAGCTCGTTATTTCAACATCAAGCAGTTTGGGAGGAAGGAAGGAGTTCCTTGGTGTTGCCTACATCTTTGTTGGTTCCTTTGCCATAATCCTCTCGCTTGTTTTCGTGCTGCTTCATGTGAAAAACTCAAGGTAATAGTCAATGGATACCCATCATAACTTCCTCAAATCCCTGCATATTAATTTGCGGTTACACGTAAAATAACGTCCAGGCATTTTGATTTTATGACAATCATAGAATATGTTATAAGGCAAATGACCAGATGGTTTTCTTTTTTTTTTTTTTCCCCCAAATAGAATTTAATATGTGAATTTAGTTTCATCTGGTATTGCTTCTATGATACCATTTCTGGAAATTCATCTTTTATGTATGTAACAATGTTCTATGCTTTCTGATGACTGGCGCTGTAGTTTGTCTTCATTATTTTGCTTTTTTCTCAATGTCTAATACCAGTTTCCTATAACAAATAAATCTATTTCATGTTTAAATGTGTTTGCATCTATTAGTTCCTGACATTCAGAAGTACTCCAACATACATTATTCGAATTTATTGATTAATTACTATCAGTCTCCAGTTTTGTCATATTTTCTTCCCTGCTGAAGTTTGGTTACGGTTTGTATCTGTGCAGGCCTTATGGAGACGTGGCTTACTTATCCTGGAACATAAAGTGAATTTCTAGTTGAGAAGGTGAAGTTCAAAATTGAGATATTTAATGACAGTTGCCGTTGATCTCAGAGATTTGTGTAAATTTTGAAATTGCAGATTGATACGAAAATACATTATTAGACCACGGACAAACTCACCATGTATTCAATTCAGGGTAACGAAAATAACCTCCTGATCCCACTGTACACATATCAGTTTAGTTATGATATATACCATAAAAGTTCGTTGCAATCATGTAAAACCCCTATTATCTTACTAGCATATCTGAGTTTGTGGATAAGCATTAGGTCTCAACTATGCATTGGTGATGTCTACTATCTGTCCAGAGTAGAGGTTGACCCACAACCTTGACACACCCTGTTTTCATTACGTTTGAATCACGTGCCTCCCGCACGGGTGGGTCCTTGGAGTCTCATCTTTTTCGTCCACACGCTTTGAGCCACGTGAAGAGATCAGCAGGAAACTACTTGGTTTCTTCATGTCCTGACCATTAGCCAGTGGCAACCATTAATACTAAGCTCCAAAACACTTGTGGAGGTCATCCATAGTTGTTGTGCCTTATCCACAAATCTAAATTGCGTCTTCCTTAGGTAATTCGGAACCGTGGTTTGATGCCTCAAATTTAATATTCAATTACTAGGATTATATAATTTGAAGAGTTTGTTT
This sequence comes from Omphalea diandra, assembly GCA_949677035.1. Lineage (NCBI taxonomy): Eukaryota > Viridiplantae > Streptophyta > Magnoliopsida > Malpighiales > Euphorbiaceae > Omphalea > Omphalea diandra. The sequence continues at coordinate 32,462 of CATIWR010115073.1, forward strand.
GAGATTGACACTTGACCATATTGATTAATTAACTATACAATTAAATTTTCAAATTTATTTAAGGTTACTTAAGTAGTCCAAGACATGACAGTTGAGCATATTTAGTGGAATCATGTTAAATATAACTATCCAATTTGGCTTCACTCCCCACCAGCAAATGATTTTTGTCTGGGGCTTTTTGACCGTTGAGGGAGTGATGTGGCTGCGTAATTGGACCTTAGCTGGATTTTATTCCCTGTTCAAAAAATGAAAATAAAGCAAAAAAAAAAAGTTTGAAATTCAAGAATTAAACTAAATTTACAGAAAATAGATAATAAAAAGGAGAAAAAAACTCTCCTCTTCCAAATCCATAATAAAAATCTCTCCCAAAAAAAATCTATAAAAAACGTAGAAACAAGTCTCCTCCTCCAAATCTATAATAAAAATCTATCCAAAAAAATTCATAAAAAGTGAGGAAAACCTTGAAAAATTATAAGCCCAAATTTGGTATAATGCAGACTTTCGGCCGTCTTTTTTTTTTTTGGAGCCAAAGATCGGCTGCTTTAACAGTATCCTAATTTCTGCAATGATAAGTTAAATGAAATACTTTTAAAAAAAAAAAAACGCAAGGACCGGGTCAACCTTACATTTGCAGCCATTGGATAAAGAGAAACCACCGAACCCAACAATTTCCATGACCTTTCCTTAATCCTTAACTTAGCAAATTAATCACCTCCCTCTTCCTTTATAAGCACAGGCTGAGTCCAGTCCTGGACAACCTCCCACGCCCCTTATAAATCCATTAGTTGTTGTCTCTCCATACATTCCACAGGCCCTCTTCTTCTTCTTCTTCTCCCTCTAACCTTCCAATCCTCCAATACCCTTCATCATCATCATAAAAAAAATAGTAATTCAAATGGTGAAGGGTACTGCTAGTTACGTGCAGAACTTTGGTGAAGTAGCACCATTTCTTCTCGCGTCCCACAGGAAATCTTCAAGCAATAATTATCCCAAGCTAGAAACCATATTTGAAGAGGGATATCATCATCATCAAAGTCTTGATGTATATGTGCCAAAGAGGGTGGTGATTCTTCTTCCTATTGTATTGTCTTTGGGAATGTATTTCTTGATAAATAAAGTTGTGGGTAGTGCATGAGAATAATTAAGAGGGACATTAATTATTGTATATGCATAAATGTGGAAGTTTTCTTGATTAACTTTATTTCTTAATGGGTGCATGAGAAGATTGGAGATGGAGGACTGCAACCATCTGTTGAAGGCAATGCCTATACTATTAGTGCTGATTATTAGGGATCTCCCTCAGAATTGGTTTTAATGTGAGGTGGAGTGGTTTGGTCAAATATGACAAAACTTTTGGGATTTGTTTCTTCTGGATATTAACTTTTAATATCAATCTCATATTTTTTATTGTTTCAACAATTTTATTATTGTATGAGAGAATCGATTCTCTTTTGCCCTATATTAATTTTGTAAATTGTAGTTCTCATGATATTATAATAAATATTCTTTATTAATTCTCAATCTCTCCAACCTTTTAAGTACTTGAATGCCAGAATTACCCAACGAAATATGCATGTATCCTTGATTTTATTTTCTTTTAATTGAAATAAGAACTTATTACACCGAATGTTTATTAAATTAACTTCTCATAGATCAAAACCAAACTATATACATTGAGAAAATATGACTTTTAAGTTGTTTTTTTTTTTCTTGATTTGATATACCAGAAATATTTTAAAGGAATGAGATTATAAAAAATTAAATCTCTAATGTCTTGTATTATGAGACATGCAATCAATCCAGGTTATTAGACATTAATCCAATATTAATTTTATTAGAACTTAATATCTGCACCCAAGCTATTAGCCTAATGGTCCTCTAAAACATTATGTTTTTGGCTGGATTTGAACTTCATCTATTCCATTATGTGACAAAAACTTTATGCATAGCTATTAGCTTAATGGTAATATCATAATTGTATAGAAAACCTGTCTTCTTTTGGATCTGGAGATTTCATTCTCTCCCTTAATGTAACCTTTTGGGTTGCTTATTTCATAGTGGAGAGTTTGCTCAGGCGAAAGAGAAGAATGCAAGTTAAAGCACACAAAAACTTTGAATCTCTAATTTCGATTTTGAAGAGAGATGGTGATTGTTTTGAATCCGTGGAGGAGACCTCCTTTCTGTACTTCCATAGGATTATTAAGCACAAAAAACAAATTAGAGATTTGATTGACTAAGGTCATAAATTTAGTGTATTTCCTGTTAATGTGTCTAAACTAAGATTATTATAGTAATGTAATTTATTTTGTTTATATATTCTCATGTCCGAATTAAACATAATAATTATAGATTCTAAAAAAAATTATTTATAATTAAATATAATAATAATAATGATAAATTTCTGAAATCACTTTTTTTTTAGTGATTACAGAGGCAAGTTTTGCTCAAGAAAATAAATTTTTTTCTTTAAATGAAAAAAAAAAAAAATCTTCCAACTGTACATAGGGAAGTTCCATTTTACATTGAAACATTTCTATACAACAAGAAATAAGAAACAAATGAAACAACTAGAGGAAGAAGAAACAACACTTTTGTTGGTAGACCATGAAAATTCTCACATCCTTCTTCAACAATTATCTCTAATTTAGGACGAGATGAACTCTTCCGGTGAGATATCATGGAGGCCAATTATTGCCTGCTTCTCTTCATCACCATCTTCTTTTCTTTATTAGATATGCGTCTCACTGATCTTAAAAAATTTGTTAGCCTGAGAGATGAGTTAAAATCAGGCATACGTACATATATAGTTATATATTAGTCAATTGTTTATAACTAGAAATATTTTTGAGGACCTATTAGCTAGAACAGACCTTTTTTTTTTTTTTTGGGATATAGAACAATGAATAATATATTAAACTATTAGAATGTACTTAAATAAGAATGATATAGAAGTTGGTTATCTTTGAACTAAGCTGGCCTAGTATTGCTGCAAGTAGTTACAATTACAAAACCAACAACTCCATCCTCTTTGAAACACGATAAGAAACAGAATAAGGTTTAAGAATCTACAAGGGTTTAGCATATTTCTAGTCTTACATTATTTTGATCCCAAACTAGAACAACCTAATTTCCTGCTACTGTTATATTGTGGAATTTGAGTATGAGTACATTGTTCATAACTACTAGAAATATTTTTGAGGAGCCCTATAGCTCAAACTTAGATTAATGTTCAATTATACACCTCTTTTTTTTTTTTTTTAGTAACATTTGGAAAAATGAATTAAGTTTTTAAAATATTATAATGGGATTAATGATAAATAAATTGGTCAACCTCTTCTTTCCGGAAACATGATTAAAATACAGTAAGCTTTGTAACTTTAAGTTCAAGGGTTTTCTTTTACCAAATTATTTTCATCCAAACTTGAACAACCTCTTCTTTCCTGTTACTGTTGCTTTTTCCCCTTTTTTTCTTCTATGAGTACTGATAACAACAAAGCAGGCAAGGTTTCGCTAAAATTATTTGTTTGATACGCCACTTTAAATTAAATATAATTTGCAAACCATAATTAAAGGCTAATTATTATAAACCCCAATAAAAAAATATACATAATTATTTGATAATTTGGATTTAGGTCTTCTCATAATGAATGACCGATTCATTTAACACAAGTATTAGATAATTCTTTTTGTTCATTTGAGGTAGACCTTTTATAAATGTGGAAAAAACTTAGAGAGAGGGGCAAGGAAAAAGAAAACCCCTTTAAAACTTCTTTTTTTTTTAATTTTTCGCACTCAGAACAGTGTTGTTTTTAGTGTGAGAAACAAATTTTTTTTTTTGTCATTTACTTAAAACGGTGATATTTTGAGTGATAAAAAAAAGATCTTAAACAGGTCTCTCACTTGTTCATTTGTTTTTTTTTTTTTTTTATTTCATTTCATTTTTTCAAAAGAATAATAATCAATAATAATAATACAATAATAAAAATTTTCATAATTAAAATCTATATCATATAAAATTAAATTTCTCTACCCATAATTAAATTAATTTCCATAAAATACATAAAATTAACTTAAATTAAATTAATTCTCTTATATATAAATATAATATCTCACTTAAATAATTAATATTAAATTTTATTTAAATCAAATAATAAATCATTATAAGTAATTAGTTCTCATGACATAAAATATATCTCATAAATAATTTGATTTCTCAAATTTAATAAAAAATTTTCTCACATAAATAACTTTATTTCTCATAATTAAATACTTTAAATTAAATTAATTCATATAACATTTTTAATTAAATTAACTTAATCAATAACTTAAATAACTTAATATCCTTAACACTAATTAATTAAATTCCTTAAACATTTATGTAACATAATTTATTCACATAGTATAATTAATATTAAAATCATTTAAATCATATACTCATATTAACTAAATTAATTTCATAAATTCTTTAAATATTTATTTAACATATTTAATTTACATAATTTAATTAATATTAACATCATTTGAACCATGTATTATATTAACTTAAAGTAATGTTCATATATTTAAATCTTTTAATCATTAGATACATTTTTTATACATATATACTTATCTTAAAAATAGTAAATATCATCACATACTCATTTAAATTTAATTTTTTAAATATAAAATATTCATTAAACATAACTCTTCAAACTCAATTCATAATGAATAACATAACCTTACGTAAAATAATAATCTTTTTAAAAGTACATAATAATAATAATAATAATAATAATAATAATAATAATAATAATCTCATTAAACACATTAAAATATGTCTAATTATCATCAAATCATTAAAATTCATAATTATATACATAAAAATGGAGAAAATATTCTTCAAATAACCATGACTACTAGAATTTCCTAAACTTGGATTCTGAACTTATAAAACGCTCTCGCCTCTCTTCAAAAATAGATTTTTCCTCTATTTCTCTCCCTCTCCATCCATCTTCTCCTTCTCTTTTTCCTATCTTGCAGTCGTCGACAACGATCACTAGTGGCTTTAAGTAAGCGGATTCCCCTGAAAATAATTTATAATTCTACCATTGTTGTGTCTATCTCTTGTAAAAATTATATATGAATTTATCTTTTAAAAAATTAATTCAATATATTCACTTGACATTTTTTTTTCATATCTAAATCAAGTGAATAATGTAAATCCATTTGGGACTTAAAATAAGTTAATTCAAACCACTCAAGAAAAAAAAAATCCCCTCAAAATGATTTGAAGTCAAAACCACCCAATGGCCACCTCTAGTCTAAGGCCCTGATAAAAAAATAAAAATAAAAAAATCTTTAAATTTGTAATCTGATGGCATTGTGTTGAATCATTACTACAAACTTAATCCCTAGCTAGTGGCCGTGCGGACGATGGCGACCACTTTGATTGATTAACACACATTCTACCAAATACCCTCTCCTAGAGGTTATCACAGGAAAATTAAAATAATAATAATTTCAGGATAAGCTATTACATCCATGAAGATCACAGACTCACTTGTCATTCTCATATGGAAATAATTAATAAACAAGAAAATTTAATAAATTAAGGATGATAGATATTCGCATTCTCCTAAAAATTTTTGATATTCATACTACGCGTCTTCTACAATATTTTTAAGATATTGTTGTTTCAGTAACTTTAATAAATAATAGTTTTTAAATGAAAACAATTCTTTCAAACTCTTGATGATTATTACGGTTATTAAATGCGTTTCTCTCTCTCTTTATACATCTAACTTTGAGACACTTTAATAAAATTTTCTTTTTTCTCGCTGTTTTCAGTATTTAACTTATATATATATATATTGTTTAATTATAAACTCAACATTGGACTTATATGTGTATAATTATGTATATAGATTGTGAAATAATATTAAGCTCAATTAAAAAATGATTCAATAAGATTTTAATAATTTGAGTTTTAATGTATCTAATAGGTTGTGGACCTTTAATGTGTAGAAATTCATATGGTTATTCCTATTTTGTAATAGGTAAAATAAGAATACCAAAAAATAATATATATTGATTATGGTGCCCATATTATACGTACAGTACATCCGGTTTCTTTTTGGTATCCATCCTTTAAAAGAAAATCTAGAGAAAATTTAAAAAACTCTCTTGGATGGAGAACATATTGATATGGAAAGTCAACCGTGCAATTCTAAATAGTTATTGGTCAATATAAATTCAGGTACGCTTCCGTTTAACCATTTGTTTATATTTCTTGGTAATTGAATTGGAGTACTTGAGATTTATATGATAATTTTCACAAAAGGGTTTCATCTAACACACACACACACACACACATATATATATATATATATATATATATACTGATTGCATTATTTTCAGTTTTCTGAATTTCACTAATTAATTATTAACAATTTAATGTTCTATTTCTTTATTACAATTTAATTCTGAACTACTCGACCATTTGATTATATACTGATTTAATGGCTTTAAATATATCAATAAATAATATGCAAATTGATTTAGGAGAATAGATGAACAATTGTATAGTACACTACATCATAATAAATAAAATATTATCCAAAAAAAAGAATAATAAACGTAATGTAGGGACATAGGTGCATTTTTCAATTTAGATATAATAAAACTCAAGTTAAGTTAAATCTTCCTCATATATATAATTCAACTTATTTGCAGAGCTAGCTAATCGATTTAGTAGACAAGCAAACTTGTCAAAAATCCCCAAATTAATGTTTAAAAAATAGGAAAAATTAAGAAAATCCATACAAGTACGTGAATCTTGATCCAACAAAAACCATGAGTTTGTGTGAAACAAATCATGAATTTCGTTACATAGATAGGACAGCGCATGGATCATATAAGGCTTGGCTAAGCACACCCCCAAGTTATGAGGATTATAAGATGATGACAACGGCTTTCGACCTTGTATGAAACAAGTTGATGAAGAAAAACTGTGACCCATCGTCTCCGTGCATTCTTCTTCATAAATTGTTTCCAAAGTTAGCCGGCCACGAACCCTATAGACAAAGCGAGGTGGTGCAACTGCAGAGGATGGAGTCTTGGATGATGACGGTGAGGTCTTATAAGGGTTTTGAACTTTAGGTGGTAGAAGACATGATGATGCCATATTTCTTGATTTTGCGTGTTTCTCTAATTCTCTCCACTGCATATGTAGTGTAACGTAAGCATTCAAGCTTTTATTGGGCTTTACTCAAATTTCACTTATATAGATTTTTTTTTTTTTAATTTTTAAGAAGAACTTATAATAACTCCTATATCTTTAGGTTTTTATATAATTACAATAATGCCATTTATAGATAAGCCTTTTTCAGTCTGTTCACAAGAGAAAATTTTTCTGGATTGAATTTACTACGTAGAATTGTGAATTATCTAATGAAAATAATTTATATAATACATTTTAAATATAAATTTATAAAATATTATTTAATAAAGAAAATCTTACACATAATATAATTAATTCACAATCTCACGTGAAACAATAAAAATTTCTTCAAATCTAGATTCGACGAATAGAATTATAATCTTAAATCATACAACACAAAATCAATATTAATTGGGTTACATTAAGACAGTCTAATTACAAATCTTTTTGTTTTGCTGATAATTTTTCAACATTACATAAAAAAAAATAATAATAATGTCCAATAATTATGCTTTCAATATGTATAATTATCTATTTCTTAAAATTTTTAAAATTCACTTCAATTTGAAAGAATTCAAATCTTTTAAACACTCATAGTTATCCTTATTCTTATTTTTTTTAATTATAGAGAAAATTGTAAAATTTGAAATTTAACATTTATTCTTGAATGAATCATCAGACTAAGACCTCAATAATAAGACAGGCCAAACCTTTATGTATCCTTACTATCAATCAAAAAAGCTTTTTAAAATTAATTAGAAGCATTAATTTAAAATGAACAAAAAAACATTTATGTTCACGCCCTCTCAATAATTAAAAAAAGTCTCCATCATTCGATCGGAGGCATCTTGTGAGTGTGGCATTTATATAATATGACCACTTTTGTTCGTAGCAAACAAAATAAGACATCTTCAAGGCAAAAGGTCTAAGTCTATCCAATATTCTCAGATTAAACTCTCTCTGTTTGTGCCCTCTACGGCATGCTGCTGATGCAGGCATTGCTTCACCGTATCCGCTAAATGAAAGAGCTAATACTCTTTGGGATGTATCGTTTTCTCCCAATAAATACAATATTCTATTAATTGTAGTCACCCTGACAGATTGTTTGTTTCTGATTATTTAATTTCTTCCCATTATTATATGGCCATTATTATGAACTCTAGTTGTAATTCATTATAACGATCTTACTCTCTAAAAATAATTTTATTCTTTATCAGTTTAGAGTTGCTATCAAAATATTTTACTTATGATATACTTCTTTTTCTCTATTTTTAATAAAATATGTACTTTTATCATATTTTTATCAGTTTTTTAATTTTATCTCTCTTTATTAAGAATTGTTGTTTAACATTATTGTTCTATTATTTCTTTTAAAGATTTGTTCTTCATGAGAATTTTGTAATTTGAGATTCGCTATTCAGATATTTAATATTGATATCTTTGCGAAACTTATGAAAAGAAAGAGAGAAAATGTAAACCAACAAAATAATGACAGAATTATGACCTTTATTATTAAGAGTATTCAGTCAGCTCTTTATTGCACGTGTAATGTTCTTATTTATCATTTAATAACAAACTAACTAATTCTACTAACAACTTCCTAACATCTATAACACTGATAACTGATAACTTAATGTGTATAATTCTACAATCTTATTCTTAGATCTAATTTATTATATGAATTTCAGTTCGTGTCACATATAATGCCATATTTAATAAAATTTTTTGCAATTAATAAAAATGTAATGAAAAAAATTAATGATAAGAATAGTATCATGATTTTAAAATTGAATTAATGTATCAATTTATTAATCATATTGCAATCAATTTCATATTAATAATTTAAATTATAGAAAGAACATCGTATCTCTAATTGTGATTGAAAAATTTGATTTTATTCTAAAAAAAAAACCTTAAAGAATGAGTAATAAATTCGTTGTCATCAAGATTTAATTTAATATATGGTGTCTAGATCTTAATATATATTTTCTTATCAAGTCTATAAAAATTCTCCCCTTTGTCGTTCTATTGCGCTTAAATGCTTCGAAACTCATAATGACAGGATAGCACCACATATTTTTTGAGAGAAATCTCCAAATTTGCCATGGGAGGGGTCGTTTCCCATGTTCCAATAACTAGGTCTTTAAACCTGAAAACACCGGACCGGTCTCTAATACAATATATTTTATATTATATGTGAACCGAACCAGTCAAACCGAAGATCAATCACAAAATCAGTTCGATTACCGGTTCGATTTTATAAATATTGTTGATGACGACTCTGCTTTACTTGAAAAATTACTTTCAAAAGAAAATTTTGGTTGTACGTGAACGATTCCCAAGTTTACACTAAACAGTCTCCTAAATTTCTCAATCTTTGAATTATATAACTTATATATGTTATAATGTTCATCAAAATAATATTCAATTAATAACTAATATTTTTTTTACTTGAAACAGACAATCTAAATTAATAACTTCTTAAATTTATAAATATATTATGCAATAATATTTGAAGGTCTACTTAATATATAAGTTAATGAATTTTGGATATATTAATATATACAATATAATTATTATATTTTTTAAAATATGAATCAAGTATTAGTTTTTGTGGAAATATTATCAAGTGAGGTTACATTTTTAACTTTACATAACGTGGTTAGATGATCTGATATATTGTTCTAATACTACAAAAAGAAATTATTCAATATCATTATAACTTTGAATGATTTTCTTTTAGGGAAATAAGCTCTAGAGTGAAACTATCATCTTCAACTTTATAATTTTATATATGAAATATAATTATTTTTATAAATTGTTAAATTATTAAATTATCAATTAATTAACACTTAGCTTAATTATAAATTTCTTTAATTTCTAAAATATTATTTTATAGGAGTTTTCCTGTATTTATGATATCCTAAAAATGTCCTTAAAGCACATGTTAAATAAAGCGACCAAGTGTATACTAAAAAAAAAAAAAAAAGGTATCGTAAAAGATGAATGAACCATAAACAAAGATCTGAAAAAGGTAGCATCTGTCATTCCCCTGGATAGTCAGCATGGTGGTGTCTATCTTTGCCTGCAACATATGACATATATACATACTCATTATCATCAATATTTCAATGTAGGGTTTTATGGGTTGGCCCATTTGTATCGTAAGGCTCTAAATTAGTAAATAGAATTAAATTTATAGTTGTTTTCTGCTACAGAACAGCAACATAATATAATATCAAACTCGAATACTCTCTGTTGAGTAATAAAATTATTTGAGTTAATAGGTATTTAAATGGATGATCCTATATATGTATGCAATTAAGCATGATGATGATGAACTTCTGAATTATGAATGGCAAATACCATTCTGCTATAGGAACTCG
>CATIWR010115077.1:0-10311 GCA_949677035.1 Omphalea diandra
ATAATAATAATAATAATAATAATAATAATAATAATAATAATAATAATAATAATAATAATAATAATAATAATAATAATAATAATATTATTATTATTATTATTATTATTATTATTATTATTATTATTATTATTATTATTATTAGTGAATGCAATTTTAAATTTATTTTAAAGATTTATATAATTTTCTTTACTAATTTTATGATGTTGCGATTAGAACATGTTGCAATTTCTAAAACTTATAATATAATTAATTTTACTTTTTATTTTTCTTAAATAGTTGTGTTTTATTTAGAATTATTTGTTTTGTCTATGTCTTATATAGATAAACAATTCCTATTTGCTTATGTTTTATCATTATTTTGTGAAATTTTTTTAATTAATAACTTACAGTAACTCGTACAACCCGAACCTAATTTAATCCCTTTCTAACATGCGATTCACATGCTTATTGAGTTGAATTAGATCCAAAAATTATCGATTTGCTAGTTTGGCACTGGATACTTTAAGTCGATGAACCTGATCAATATGTAGTTGTCATGATTCCAATTTTGGATGGTACCGGTGCTAAGGAACCAAAAGGTTTAAGGTGTCCATAACCTGTAGCAAGCCTAGTTACTTGTAGTTAAAGCCTATTTCTAAGCTCTCTGATACTTTGATTCTAAAATTTATATTGGTTGTCCCATAAACATTTCTAGTTTTCATTTGCCCTATTTAGATTTTTAGGATAATACAAATGGGATATAAGGATTCAAGCTAAACTTGATCCTAAGAATTTCATAAAAAATACATTTTTTGCGTTATCATGTAACTATTTGATTCATTTCTTATCATGTCATGAGCGGGGAGTCAAAATTCACCAACATACTCCTTTTTATTGTTTTTTCCTTTACTTACCTTCATTATATATACATTATTGAAGATAAAACTCTCTCATTTAGATAATCTCAGAATCAAAGGTCCACTTAAGGTTTTTCTAATTATAATATTTCTTTCATTATCATAAGCATTTAAGCCTTATCTTACATGGGCCACAAATCATAATATGCCTCATCATTTCCATTAATCATGTGCCATAATCATTTTACATCATATTAATCTTAGACATATACATATAATATTATTCATAACTTAGACTTTGAGGAAACTACTAAGAGTACAAGACATGACTTAACATTTTCTTAATACATTTATAACTCTTCCAATTATACATATATATCATTACTGTAGGCAACTACGAAGAAACAATGTGATAATGTATAATACATAACTTAAAACCCTCATTTATAGCCTTTAACTTTTAGTCATCAATCATGACATCAATCCTATGCTCAACTTGCAAAACAATCTGTGTGTGGGGCGGAGGGGGGGCGAGCTCCTTGTGGAAAACTCAGTGAGAAATTTATATTATTTATATGCATGCTCACATACCTTTTCATTAATGCATGTCTAACTACATGACACATCATTTGCATACATCATTTACATAGCAAAACATTACATATATGGGTAGTCAAGTACATGGAAAATCCATACTTAGTCACCAGCTGTATCCTTTATTTATCTGGGGAGAGTTTTCTCACCAGTCTTGTCATGCATACATAACATTATATTTATTTCACATAGATTATAATTCTTGCATAGTTAGCTATAACTCTTTGGATTCTCACTTTTCCCCTGAACTACCCTTACATCATATGGCATTTGAACATAAAATTTATATAATTTTATCTCATTTCATCCATAAAAATGGATATGACTCTTATATTAGCATATTTTGTCCTATTATGGCTTATACATTTAAACTCATTGTGCATGTATGCAATGAACAATGAAAGGCAACTAAAATCTCTCACTTTTGATCACTAGAATAGCTTTTCCTTACTTTGGCTTTGCTCTTTCTCTATCTCTTTGATTAGCCTTACTCGCTCTTAGCTTTATCCTTACTTGCTCTTAATTAGCTCACTCACATACATACCTAAGTATAGACATCCATTACATTATTTCTATAACATCCAAAATATGGAGAGTCACTTAAACTTATCCATAGAATACAAAACATATATCATAATGGAGCAAAAGCTCTTATAAGGATAATCATGTCCTAAACATCAATCAAACATGCAAACATAACTTTCATTAGCCTATTACCACCACTTTCTTTTCATGTTATTCATAGTATTAAGATTAACATCACCATATAATCATATAGTAATCCATGTTAAAATCCTTAACTCATTATAGGGATATCAATTTATACTCCTAAATTCATTAGCATATTCATTTCTCATCATATAACCATCTATATACTCATTAAGATATTCATGTATTATCCTACCCCATATAAATGAAGAACATCTCCTTCATTCACATATAGCACTAATCATAAGATGTAGAGTGTCAAACAATATCAAGAAGCAAAATTTAACATCAATTATGTTCATAAACATAATTCATTTAGATAAGGAATTCATAAAACCCATTAAGACATCAATATTTCCTTTACTTAATACTAAGGTTTAAAACACCACTCAAGCTTCAATTCTCATCCTAAACTTAAATATTAGGATGCTAATTAACATTTATAAACTTAATAATCATAAAGAATTCATGCAATCAATACATATACATCAATTCCATTCAAAGCTTCAATATAATACATCAATATTGGCTTTAGTTCAACTAAGGTATAAAACACTAATTAAGCTTAATTCCCTTTTTAAACATGAATATAAGAACACTAATTAACTTCTAATTAATCATTAATCACTAAAAATTAAAAGAAATCACTCATACACTTCAATCACTTCTATGACCCATTTTCAAGACAACATCACTTTTCATCTCAAACGAGCATCAAACTTCATCTCTTTTATTACCACTAAGCTCAAAAACACCTAGCGTACTTATTCAAGAATAGAACAAATATACAATAAATATGAGAGATTATAACTTACTTAAAATATAGAAGAAAAAGTCACCAACTTACTTAAAAGATGAAAGAAGATGGATGAGCAAACTTGATTCTCCTTACTTAATTTGGCAGCCATGGATGGAAGAAAGGTTTTGGAGGGGTTTGGTGAGTTTTGAACTTCTGAAATCTAATGAAAATGGGGTTGGAGTCGTGATTAGGAAGAAGATAGATGCAAAAAGACTAAAAATGCTCAAATGGAGATTCTAGAAAATGCCCATAAAAAATGCTATTTCTAACCCATAAAATTATGCTTCCACCTTTTTGTCCTTTTTTATAATATACTTTAAACACCATTTCTAGGCATGAAGAACAATGAAAAATGGATTTATATTCATTTTTAGAAAGAAAGTAAAGATAAAAGGGTGTGAAAAGACCAAAATGCCTAAATAGAGCATTTTAACCTTTCATAAATTTTGCTTCCAACCTTTTCTCCATTTCTTCAACACACTTCAAATAAAAACTCTAGACATCAAAAATAAATCTAGAATACATCATTATCATTTAAATGTACACTAGGCACACAAATTAGACACACACAAAGTAAACATAGGCAACAACATTAAGACACGACAACTATGCAACTATCCAAGTCTTCCTTCCTTCCTTCAAGACACTTCAAATACAAACTCTAAGCATTTAAAATACTTCATTAACATGTCATTTCATTACACATACAATTATATACCTTAGTAACCATAAAAAATCATGCACCTAACTTAGCTTATACCTTAACTCCCAGTATCCTTCTTCATTTCTTTTGATATATCCTTTAACATAACTTCATTCCATATAAAACCTTGGCATATTATTCATTATTAAACCTCAAATTCTATCACTTATGCATGTTCATTAATCATCATTTCTTGCATATGCTCACTTACATATCTTATCTTACACTAATTTCTTCATTGTGATTTAGCATCTTTCACTTCATATCTCTTAGTCATTCTTCCTAGCTTATATTATATCATACCTAGTCATCATTTTATCATTAAAATCATCATAATCATTTCATCAAATTTAGTCTCCTTAAGCACATCACTTAGGAAAAGTAGACCTCATTTATGAGAGACACCTAAGAACTAAGTTTTGGGTCTTACAATAGTCTTACAAAAATCTATTTGTAAATTATATTTTATATATTTTTAAATTACGAGATGATGATTACCATTCAACACAAATATTGAATTATTACTATTCGACATTATATAGTTTTACCCTCTATGTGTGTGTGTGTATATATATAAATATACACTAGTTAAAAATAACAGTGTTGCACTAATCTTAAATATATACTTAATAATATGCGGCGACATGTCTAATTAATTTATAGGAATTTTTTTAATGGAAAGTTGGAGGAATATTAGAAAACATATAATACTTAGTACTCTTTTATCAATTTTATAATTTACTCATGTACTTTTCCTTGCATAATGTGTTATCTTAATATAAAATTTTTCTATCCATATATATATATATATGCTTTATAAATATTTGTCTCTTTTAGGCCAAGGGTTAGAAATAAATAGTTGAAAAAACTAAGATCAAGTACTTGACTTTTGTGACAAATAGAATTCACTATGTTATTAGATTAACATGACGAGCTGAGTGATATCACTTTGAAAATCTTTTAATGATCAAGCTTCAAAGTTTTGAATAGTCCACGATTACTACTTATGGTACAAGCAATAATCATGAATTAGATAAAGACGAGCACACAATTTTCATTGCCTGTGACTCAAACCATATATCTATAGTGTCCGGACACAGGCATGTCCAATAAATAGCATGCCCAAACCACGCATATATATATACACCAAAGATACATAGCAATGAGATCGGCTACAACAGCATTAAGCTTCTTCAGTGTATGGTTAATTTCCATAGCCATAAGCGCCGTGGCTCAGCCAGCAGTGCTTGATGTTGATGGAAAGCCACTTGAAACTGGAGTAGAATACTACATACTCCCCGGGATAACTGATGTCGCGGGTGGGTTAACGCTAATAGATCGCAACGATATGTGTCCATTGTATGTTGGTCAGGAATCCATCACTGCCCTCACACCAGAAACGTCGCAGGGCACTTCGGTCACCTTCAAGCCGTACGCTGATGGAGAGACGATTGTCAGGGAGTCTAGGGACCTGACTATCACTTTCCAAGCATTTACTATTTGTATCCAATCTACTGCTTGGAGGGTAGGCGAAAGAGACCCAGAAACAGGAAGGCGATTCATTTTAACTGGAGGCGAGGCAAGTTACTTTGTCATTGAAAAAAATGGCGGTGACTACATTTTCAGATATTGCCCTACTGAGTCCTGCCCATTATGTAAGCCACGGTGTGGATCTGCTGGTATTCTGATTGAGAATGGCAAGAGGTTGTTGGCCCTGGATGGTCCTACTACATTTCCCTTTAGATTTAAAAGAGCTTAATTAACTCTCCATGTAAATGTGAAAAAAGGGGTGATGTTTTGTCATTGAATTAAATAAAGGGTGTGGAGATATCTATTAGGGTGGAGCTATTTGCACTCTACATTTAATATTAATAATACAAATGACTTTATTATCATTTATTTAAAAGGATTTTTTCTTGTTAGTTTATTATTCTTTAACGATGGACACCAAATACAATTAATTTGTTTTTTCTTCATATGGTTGATAAAATAAATTAGCCATTTAAATTGTTATGTTGTACTATTATTTAATCTTATGTTGTACTATTATTTAATCTCACACATGATTATCACTTTTGTCTATTTCAATGAAATCAAAAATCAAATATAAAGTAGCCAAATTTAGAAAATTTAGAGCTTGAGAAAATTTTCAACTTTTATTTTACAAGTAGTTGAAACTTTTGTCAAATCCTAACATCCATCTTGAAGATTTCATTATAAAAAAAAGTGAAATATCTATTAAATTTATTTATAATTTTTTTTTGTAGGTAATTACTTATGGAATATCTATGAATTTAAAACAAATAAACATATTGATTACTGATAGATTTCCTACAAAATTATAAACAATTGATAAAATAAGCGTGATAATGTACTGCTAATGTTATTATTTTTAAAGCTAAGTTTTGATATATTTAGTCTTTTTTATTATAATATTATATTTTTTATTTAGATGATTATATATTATTAAGATTGATGGTTTAATCAAATTTTAATTATTAATATGAAATTTTATTTGAAATAATTTTAAGTATAAAAATATTAAACTTGTTAGGTTACTTAATTATTACTAATTATTCAAATTAATCTCAATTACTATAACTTATATTTTAAAAAATATATTTATTAAACTCGCTCATCAAGTTTGCTTAAAAGTTATTATGCACTTGATTTTTTTTTTAAAATTGTTCTCTTTCTTTTGAAATTTTGTCTAACAATTAAAATAAGAAAGTTCTATAAAAATAACTCATAGCCCATTATTCAAATACTTCAAAAAATTAATAAATTAAAGTTTATATTATTTATTTATGCTAAAAATAATAAATAAGAGATCTAATAAATATTCGAATTTTACAATATGAAATTTTTTTGTATTTTCAAGAGAATAGTCCTTCATATATTGAGATTTTTTTTTTTGAGGAGAGAGTGTTTAAAGTTTTTATTTTTTTACATTTTTAGTTTTAAAAAATTGTGAGTAATTAATAAATATCAAAAGGGGATAGTATCGATATTTCAAGTAATACAAAATAATTCCTTTTAAGTAAAGGACAATAGAGTCATTTAAATTGTTAACACATTAAATGTGGAGTGTGAATGGTGATTTGTGGAGTGCAAAGAGCTCCACCCATCTATCTTTCATGTTGAATAAGTATTGTTTTTACTTCAGGCCCTTATATAATTTCAATTTTTACATAAATAAAAAAAGTATAAGATTTTAGAAATATGTTTAATAATATAGAATGCAATGTTAAGAATGTAAAGATGAATAAAGTATCCAAAAAAACAATAATAAATTAGGATAGTTCTTTCCTTTCCCTATTTCCTCTTTTTTTGTAGATCAATTTAGATTATTGCCAATTATCTTCTTAATCGGTGGACCTTTTTTATTATTTTTTAGAAAATTTTAGATGTTCCTATATTAATCGATCAAGATCTCAACTGACTAATTTATTATTATTATGTGTTGTCTTTATATTTCTATTTATGCAAATTATTACCCATGAGTAGAATGATCAGCCATTTGTCCATTACCATTGCTACCCATGAGTAAGAAGTGAACGATCTACGCCACGCCGTCTCCCCTGAAATTTCATCTCAGTCAGGTTAAAGTCAAGTTGCATTGCTCCCTTTTTTGTTGTTAAATCTCTATTCAGAGCAGTCAAATGAGTATTTTAATCACCTTTTCAGCGTTGAATAAGTCCTCTGCAATAGCTTCCATTTGCTTCCGCTTTTTTTTTTTTTTTCACGTAGTTGAGCATCTCCTCATTCCCGCACTCAGCATCTCTATGACACACACAAACTAATAAACATAAAGTTTTTCTCTTTGATTGAAGAAGAGGGATCTCACTTGTATGGCTGTTTTGAGAATGGAATCAGGTTGCCAAAGCTGTTCCCTGACTGAGCATTTGTCTGTAAGAGAATAAAGTAGAATGTGTCGAATTTTTAGCCCGATAGAATTTGAAACTAAAACCAAGCTCAAGCCCACACAACCATTCAACACCTAAGCTAACAAGTAATGCCCAAACACAGGTCGTTGCAAGCATTTTACAATCAGTTCAAATACAACTTTCTTCAATATCATGTTTGGAAAACATCATCATACCAAGAGACAACTTATAATGATTGACACATTAAGGATTATGAAGGTGCAGGGATCACTAACGTCTGGTTTTAGGAGCCTTACAAAAGTCTTAGACAATAGATCAAGTGTGATGTCGAGAACAGGATTTTATCTAGCTAAGGCACTTTCATTGAAAGAGGCACATTTGCTATGTTGTTTCAGTGAGAATGAAATCACATAGGTGAAAAAGTAATGTGGCTCCACTCTTTTGTTAAGTTTAATGCTTATTGTGACAATTTTAAATCTATAGGACTACAATGTGAAAGCCAAAATGTTCAAGTTGCTAAAGCGTGGACTGAATCCCATAAAAATAATGTTGAGGCTTTATGTCGTGAACTAGATTTGTCTCTCAAAATCAGTTTCTAAGAGCATTGATCTAGTGGATAAGTAACCATAAATCCATGACGCTTTCATCTTGAACACACTCCACCAAAGCTAATGATGCAGACAACAAGAAGCTCCAGTAAAAGTAAGAATAAGGACTGAGAGCTCAGATAAATAAGCCATTACCCAGTTATAGTCCTATCTAAAAGGGTTCTACCCTTTAATGTTTTAGCATTTTCAATTATATAGTTCATCTCAATGTTGTACTCAACCTACAGCCCAGCCGTTGTAGGCTAAAAATTTCATATACTGCACCTAGTAGAAGCCCCCCAAGACCTGGCATGAACATGGATGAAGAACATTGAACTTATTATCATGAAAAGATGAAACCGAAAAATGAAATTTCCTTCCTGAAGCGCTTGAAATTTAAAACCTCATCATTTTTCGAAGAACTTATTGTGGCAGGTAAATGCCAATCTCTAACTCTAATAGTTAAATCTTGGCTATAAATGATGTCAGAATTTGCACTTTCAGTTCATCCACCTTCTCCCTTGTCACTGTAATTCCATCATGATTGTTCCTTGTGTCCCTTTTCACGGTCGTTCCATCATGATTGTCCATAGAGCTCAAGACACGGCTATCCTCCAATTTAGTTGAAGAGTAGTGAACTCTGGATATTTCCAATTTGTTCACACATTTAGAGGCTTCCTCATTGCACGTATTTGCAGTAGCATGAACTGATGTTGTTTCCACTTCTTCATCAGAATCTGCTACTATTGTCTCATCCGTGGAGCATGATGATGAAACAAGCACTACATTAGGAAACATAAACAGTATTTTGAAATAACACTGAAATTACAAAATGAGATCATATTATCGGACATAAATTAGCATTTGTCTTCCTCTTTCTTTTAAATATTGATTGTTAAATTATGCGAATGTCATTTTATTTGAAATCTAATAATAAACTGCATTTGCAATCTACTAATAAACTGTGATAATAAAAATATAAACACCTTAGAAATAGTGTTTTTACAAGCCTTCAAGTCTGTTATCAATCTTATTACTTTTTATGACTGTTACTATATATTCATAGTTAGGGCTCATAATTTTTGACACAATCCGATTGAATAACGCAACAAGACAAATAGTTAAATGGATTAAGATTTGGCATAAACAGGTTTCAGTTATGTTTATGACACGGAAATAAATAAATTTAAATGAGTAGTTTTGCTTGACTAGCAACAGACATAATTAAACACGATTATCTAATCAAATTAATGAATTAACATATAATACACGTTATAAATATACATGTTTAAACATGACATAACTAAATGTGTTTATATATATTCCGTTTCTAAATAACTGACATTTTAGAAAAAAATATAAAATTTCATTTATTTATTGTTTTTATACAATCAATGAAATTTAATTTTTTTTTTCCTAATTTTACCCTAAACGAAAGTTATTAATGATGTATAGAATTCCAAAGTCACTTATCTTAGGCTTAGGCTAATCAACTATTCACCTTCTTCTTCTTCTTTTTCTTTGTCTTTCCTAATATCCATTGATGCATATTTGCAGTTCCAAAGTTTTTAATATTCACAGTAGAATGAAAATTTGATGGGAATACAAAACATAATAGTATAAGAGACTAGCAAAAATATTCAGTGGACAAATCCTCGACTTCGTTAACTTTATTACTTAGAACTGATTAGATTAATGTCTATGGATCAAGTAATTTTGAGTCTTTTGAGTAATGTAGTTTAAATCACTCATTTTTTTAAGGCTAATTAATAGTTTTTTAATTCTAGTGAAATTCCCTAAAATATCAATTATATAAGATCGGATGAAGTAATAAAATATATTTAAATATAACCTTATATTTGCTTAAATTTTCAGTCTTTATTATCTATTTTCCCAATATATAAATATCTTGTAGTTAAAAGCTGAATGTTTTTTAATTTTTTGATATGTTTTAAAATTAAATGTGTATTTTCGTGTCATAATACGTTAATATCTATTATATCATGATTAATTATGCGAGTTATATGAATCATGTCATGTAACGTTCTTCACAAACATATATATATATATATATATATATATATATATATATATATATATATATATATATATATATATATATATATATAAATATTTGTTTTTTTTTTTTTTATATATTTGTTGTATTTTGTAGATAAATGTATGTATTTAGTATCAA
>CATIWR010115083.1:0-17440 GCA_949677035.1 Omphalea diandra
AATTGTTTTACAACAAGGTTAACTCTCAAACCTAAACAAGAGTTTTCTATATAAGGGTTCACTCTCAATCCCAAACCTAAGGTGTTTAAAGCTCATACCAAACTATGTATAAAGACATAAAGAATTAAAGTTGTGAATTAATGTTGCATGAGTTTTGGATTATATTAATGATTGTCCTCTTGCATTCAAGTCCATTTGGTGGTGTATTTATAGGCAATAACCACCAAAGAGACTTTAGAAAGAAACTATCATTAAATCTCCAAATTGTGCTAGGCATATCATGTATTAAATGCTCGTCAGATGAAATTAGCGGTTGATACTAAATTCGCGATCGCTAATTTTGAACTATGTCTAACACCTAGTCTATGTGGCATGAAATGATTAGTCTCTTCAAAAACTAAATGTTGGATCTTTCTAGCGGATCTTAAAATTCACAATCACTACTTCAAATTTGTGGTTGCTATTTTGCTTTCAGATGTGATTGTCATCATGAAATCATCTATCTAACGTGGAGGTATTATTTCTAAAATTCACAATCGCTATTGAAATTTGCAATCGCAACTTTTTAATCTTAACAACTTTTTTTTTCAAAATTCACGGTCGCTACTTTTGAAGGTAGATTTTCATACTTGGAGTTTTTTTTGCTTCTAATAACTTCTATTCAACTCCAATGATATTTTATCTTAACATCTGCAAAAACAACACTTAAAATTGATATTATAGCCTTTCAATCTATATTGTCAAGATCAAAATAGTGTCTTGACTTAGGTTTCTGCAACATAGTCCAACATTCTCCCCCCTTTTTTATTTTGACAATCTAGATTGAATATGCAAAGGATAAACAATTAATTATGCATGCTCCTAATATATCATTGCTCCCCTTCAATCCATACTTTCCCTTAATTATTCTAATAAGATCATTGTCTTAGATTATTACAAATGTAGACAATGATATCTCCCCTTTTTGTATGTTCCCTTTTTGTGTATTTAGTCAATTATCTCTCCCCTTTGTCAAGATCAAAAAGAGAGGAATAAGAGGGAATAAGAGAGAGAATGGGGAATATGAAAGGGAATGACCATAAACTTGTTAATTGTACAAACTCAAAATAGAATGGCAAACATAAGTAATTTTGCACAATTGATCACAATATTTCACATAAGAAGATAAATGGATGAAATATAAATGCCATGGAAATTTTATAAAAAAAATAGATGTAAAATAATCTAAATATTTAAAGATGCTTGAACATACAAACTAAGGCTAGAAATTTAAGATTTTTTATATATGACCTTAGTAAAGAGTATATGATTTTTGATTATTGATTTCAACATTTGAAATATAGGAAACCTCAAATGCAAAATGAATTGATTCAACTTATCACACAATCAATCAAATCAAACACGTCAACACATAGATATATCAAACAATAAAACTTCCCCTAAATGTATGCATAAATATATTAAGTTAAAAACATAAGGGGTAAGAGATACATTACAAGTTTAGTATCACTGGCTTGAAACCAAATAACCATTTGAACCTCTATGCCTTCTTCATTAGTAATCTCCATTTACCTTTAGATTTTTCATGATGAGAATATGGTGAAGGAGTCCCCATCCAACAATATCAACCACTTTGCTTTGGTACCAAACATACTTGGGTCCTTAGGGGTTAGTCTTGGAAGGGTGCTCCAATTTGAGATGTGTCTTCCTAATGTGGCAAAATACATTGATATGCCCATATCTCATGCAATAATGACATTGGAGCTTTGACTTGTGAGTCTTTCTCCTATACATAACCATAGTATGAGTGAGGGGTCTTCTCATACTTAAGTGGTGAGAATGTATGCAAGTGTATGAGTGATTAGGAATAGAAAAGAGTTTTTTATGTTTGTGTATTTGAGCATGCTTCTTGTTATAAAGTAAGCATAATTTGCTCCTTGAATCTTGTCTCTTGAACCTTGAGGGGCCTTTTCTATATCCTTAGGTCTAGGTGGCTTAGTGATAGGAGCACCTCTATTTCCCATGACCTCAATACTTGAAGTTTGAGGTGTTGATGCTTTAATGAATGTAGTGAGTGAAAAAGTAGATGAATGGGCTCTATTGAAGCCTAGACCTATCACACTAAAGGATATCTTTGAGAAACAACAAGTGTATCTAAAGCTTCCTTTCCCTTGTTAAACTTAGAAATAAAGTTTCTAAGTTCTATAACTTCACTCCTCAAAGAATCATTTTCCTTTCTCAAGGAGTTAAAAGAGGATGAAGACTTAAAAAGACTTTTTAAGGACTTTTTAAGTTCTTCATTAGAAGTCTTCAACTCACTTACAAGATCATTTAAGGATTTAAATTCATCCTCTAGTTTAGAACATTTTTTCTTGTAAGTTTTCATTTGTGATTTATATTGATCACATCTTAAAGTAAGAGCTTTAAAAAGCTCATAATCTACATCATCAAATGCATCATAATTATCATAAGAGTGTGGAAAAGTACTTACCTCTTTAGAGAAGTCTTCTTGAGTCATAAAGCAAAAGTTTACTAATTCATCATCATTTTCTTCTTCTTCATCACTTGAATCATCATCCCAAGTAGCCTTAAAGGTCTTTTTCTTTTCCTTGTGATGATTAGAAGATGACTTTTTTGGGTTCTTCTTTCTCTTCTCCTTTTCATCAACTCCTTAGTCCTTTTTAATATTTTAGTAAGATTTTTTTTTCTTTATCACTTTCATTAGAGTCACTTGAGCTTGAATAATCTTCTTGAGCTTTGAAAGCCAGAGCTTTCTTCTCCTCTTTGTGTCTTTGTCCTCTTAGCTTTTTCATCTTTCTTGAAAGCCATCTCACGAGTGAGAAGCTTACCAATGAAGGCATCAGTTGGCACTTTTCCAATCTCTGGATTAGACTTTTGGATGTTGCATACTCTGGCACCAAATTTATCTAATGGAAGAAATTTAAGGATTTTAGTATTTACCTCATAGTTGGTAAGAATCCTTCCAAACTTTTTCATTTTGGTTACAATAGAAAGGAGTCTATTTGTCATTTCAGTGATGCCTTCATGGTCTTTCGTCATGAAGAACTCCCACTTTGTCACATACATCTCCAACCTACTTGATTTCACAAGAGTTGTGCCCTCATGATAGTTTTCTAGTGCTTTCCATATGACATGTGTAGTTTGGCAATGTTGGACTCTTTCAATTTCTTCTCTTGATATAGAGCTTAGGAGAATATCCATTAACCTTTTGTTCTTTCCATTTGCCTTCCTTTATGCTTCACTCCATTCTTCTCTTGCAATTGCCACCTCTACTCCTTTAATCATCTTTGTTGGAGGTTCCACTCTTTAAGTATATAATCCCATAAGTTGATGAGATCGCTATCAAGATGGATCTCCATTTTGTGCTTCCAAAAAACATAATCATTGCCATCAAAGTGGGGATTAATATTAGAGTGGACTCTTTCTTATGGCAAATTTGAACTTTGATTTTGGAGGAAGCTCATAGAGATGTAAGATTAAAGAAAGAGTAAAAGAAGAATGAACACAAGAGTTTATAGTGGTTTGGGTATTAACCAATGCTACATCTACTCCCCAATTCTTCACAATTGGGTGTTTCACTCAATTACTAATGTTTTACAAGCTCACACTCAACTTAGTGTTTAGGCTCACACCTAACCTTATAAGTATTAAAGTTATGAATTAACTTTACAAAAGTTTTAGGTCATATTAATTGTTATCCTCTTACATTCAAGTCCATTTGGTGGTGTATTTCTAGGTAATAACCACCAAAGAGAGTTTACAAAGAAACTATCCCTAAATCTCTAAATTATGCTAGGAATATCTTGCATTAAATGCTCGTCAGATGAAATTAGCGGTCAAGGCTGAATTCACAGTCGCTAATTTTGAACTACGTCTAATGACTAATCCACGTGGCATGAAATGATCAGGCTATTCAAAAACTAGTTGTTGGATCTTTCTAATGGATCTTAAAATTCGCAGTCGCTATTTTCCTTTTCAGACGCTATTGTCACCATGAAATCATCTGTCTAATATGGAGATGTTGTTTCTAAAATTCGCGATCACTGCTGAAATTCGCGGTAACGACTTTTGAATCTCAACAACTTTTTTTTTTCAAAATTTGCAGTTACTTCAAAATTTGTGGTCGCTAATTTTGAAGGCAGATTTTCATACTTGGAGTTTTTTGCTTCTAATTACTTATATTCAACTCCCAATGAGATTTTATCTTAATTTTTGAAAAAACAACACTTAAAATTGATATTATAACCTTTCAATCTATATTGTCAAGATTAAAAAAGAGTTTTGACTTAGGTTTGTACAATCTAGTCCAACACCTATAATATTCTTATTGTCATTTAAGAGCTAATGTGAAAGTTGGGTACACCGTAATAAAGGTGTCAAGTGCTTCAAGATATTCTAATATTAGTTTGACCTCCTTTTTATCGTCTGTATGTTATTAATTTATGTTTAATAATTATCTCATTGTTATTTTCCTTCAAAATCTACTACTTAAATAATGATAGAAAAAACACCTAATAAATAGATAAAAATAAATTAATAATTAACTTATAGATCATAAGAGTAGAACTATAAATACAAATCAAATTTTAGAAAATATAAATCACAATTTAATGAGGAAATGCAAATTGCAAAATACATATTGAAAATAAATCAGTGTTTATATAAAACTAAAAGGTTTAATAAAAAGTAACAATTCATTCATGATTTAAAGTAAACAATAATAAATAACACAAATTACATTTTAGAATATATGAATTAAATTCATAACAAATGTCGTTATTTATAAATCAAACAAATATAACAAATGAATAACTTATAACAATTACCATGGAGGAATAAAAGTTTTATAACAACTGGTATATTATATCAATTTCCTATATGGATATGCTAGAATATTTTGCTTAGTAATAATTTTATTTACCCTAAATATATCATCAAATGGCCAAGCAAACATTATTTGACACCTGGCCAATACTTCTAAAACTTTTCACTTTCCCTTACAATGATATCATCAACTAAGGGTCTTATATGATAACCATGTTAAATGGATGAGTTTGTACAAAATCTATGTTAAATATACTTATTGTATGCCCAATGTAATACAATGTTCCATAGAAAAAATATCATATAAATAGAGTTAGCATTCATTTTATTAAACATAGAAAGAAAAACAACATCATCACCATACATATTATATGTTTGAAGTTCGAGAACATACTCAAAAGCGATATTCTTAAAATGTTGTCCACTAGAGAAATCAGGTCAAATAAAATCCAATTTAGCATCAAAAGCTTTTCCCATGTTTGCTAGTTAAATCCAGTCATTTCAAACAACTTATCTTACTCTGGCTTAGATAATATTATATTTTCCCTTTTTTGTCATAAGTGTAACCTTCTATTTTACATCTACTTTAGGCCATTTTTTCCTCTACTTTGATTTTGAATTAATTATTATTATCCCAAAATTCATCACGTTAGTAAAGATTTCATATTTATCAAATTTTTTTAATGACCACAAACATAGGTCCTACCATCTTATGTATGGCTTTTATACTTCTTCAACAAAATATTTAGGTAAAGATACTAGTTTTTTCTTTTTTTTTTTGTTTGCCTTTTTATCTTTTTCTTTAATTCATACCGTAAGAAATATATTAAAGCTTGATTTATGATTTTAGAGTATTTCTCCTAATACTAGTTCCTAATAAGAAACCATATTTCCTCACTATCCCAATTATTTTATTATTAGCATTTATAATCACCACCCCCTATTCAATATAAAACTTCACCTCTGGTGTAAAGTAGATGGAACACCTCTTAGTGAATGATACCAAGGCCTTCCTAAAAGTAAAGCAAAAATGATTGGACTATCAAGAATGGTAAACGCGATAATTGGTCTAGTTTTCATAACTTTTTTTTTTTAAGTCTCAACCATAGGTCTTTTACTATTGCTATATGTATGATTAATTTTATATGAATTTTCCAAGTGTGAAGTATCTAAACTAGGCTCAAATTGCATCACCAACCATAACACTTGAAGTGTGTATGTTTTACACTTTTAATTTAATAAATAAAGCCTTATTATGGTTTGTACCTTCTTATAGGGGACCATCATTGATAAAAATGATCATTTTCTTCTCATCCTTCGTTAAACAAACTAATTATTTTCTTATCATCCTTCATTAAGCAAACTAGTTTAATAAGGATTGCGTTAATAAAAATAACTAAATTTAATAAAGTTTTAACAGTTACCTTTTCATAAGATGACATAAACAGATGTTAGCTACTAACTTGGGCCTGAGTCTTTTTCAACTACCTCAAGAACAAATCTTATTATTCCATTACTTTATGTTTCTTTTTTTCATTATTGTTATCTCTCACTTTTCACTCTCATTCTTTTTTCTTTCTCTTTCTCACCACTATAATACCTTTCACTTTAAGCAATCTACCTCATTTGTTTCTTTTAAGAATGACTCATATCTTCCTAAATATCTACACCTTTTTCTTCTCATCAAAACTATCCTAACTATTTATCTTTTGGATAATTTTTTTTTTACTTTTTTTCTCTATCAATACTCTCAACATTTTCTCTTTTTACCTTTGACTCAATCATAACAATATCTTTAAAAGAAGACATTATCACTTTTTTCTTATACTCGAGGTGATCATTATCAATTATAGTGGTGTAAGGGCGCCATGGTAATTAAAAAGTAATTTTTATGAGCATTAGGCTAATTTGGTTCTAAATTAGTAATTTTTTTTACCATAACGCAAAGAAACCTATGATGTGCTTGATATTTTCTTATGAAATGAAAGATATGGTTAATAGAAATGGGAATAAATGGAGTATCAATTGCACAAGGTTGATCCTTGCATAAGTGCTTACTTACTATAATTTTTTTAATGCCTATTTATAACTAGGAATTTAATTAAATCTTTCTTTCTTATTTGCCACCAATTGAAAAATCTTTCGCTAAGATTGGAAGTGAATCTTTCACCTTTCATGGAAAAGGACTTATTCACTTAACTAGGGGTATGAATATGCTTTATCACCTTCTAAGCTATATAAAAGAACTTTCACTATTAGTTTTCATGACAAATTCAACCATAATCATTTATGTTATGGCTAGGCATTTGCTGAAAGTTATAAAAGGCATCTAGGTTATGATTTCATGGTACCAAGTTAGGTAATGGCCTCGAGTTAAATGGTCATAATAAACCCCTTTTCTTCAACTTTTATAAAACCTTATGTAATGGAATACCAAGGTTAATAAAATATCATAATCTTAATGCATCTACATCAACTATTTTTTTGGGCATTAGCTTGTCTCTATAATGTAGTCTTCCTTCATGTATATTGGATTCTAATCTTAGTCTCTAATTCTTTAGCTTAGAAAGTATAGTGATAAAGTTCTTAAAAATTATGTAAACGCAATATTCTCATTTAATACTTTTTAATAAGCAATATCTTATACGAGTATCAATATTCTTTTATATTTGTAAGTAATCAAAGAAAGTCTCATTTAGTTTTTAGAGAATAGTTTTAAGATCATTCAATTTAAATTTGTAAGTAATCAAACAAAATCTTAGTTAGTTTCTAGAAAGTAGTTTTAAGATCATTCAATGTAAACCTTAATAGTCTATTATCAGAATGTTATGCTATAAATAATTGATCATGACACCATGTTATTAGTGGCCTATTATGACCAAGATTCCACGCTATGTCGATGCTAGGCTATGAGGATGCTTAAGGCCTTCAGAAGTCGTAGTAAGCCTAATTACTCATGATTAAAGCCCATTTCTAAACTCTCTTATACCTAAATCTTAAATTTATAGTTACTCACCTATGAATCTTACTAGCTTCCCTTTGCCCCACCTTAGATTCTTAGGACAATACAAATGGGAGGTAGGAATTTAAGTTAAGCTTAATCCCAAATTTTCATAAAAAAATACTTTCTTAAATGATACACTGGCCATTTAATTTAGTTCTAATCATGTCATGACCGGGGGAGTCTACACTCACTAACCAATTGCTTTTATTATTTCATTTTCTTACTTTCATTATATACATATTATTAAATATAAAACTCTCCCATTTAGATACACATAGAATCATGGGTTCACTTTAGGTTAACATCCCTTCATTATCATAAGCATTCAAGATTTATCTTACATGGACCATAAATCTTAGTTTGCTTTGGCATCATTTTCTTTAATCATGAATCATAATCATTTTACAACTTATTAACCTTAGTCTTATACATATCAAATTATTATAACTCAGACTTTGTAGAGATTATTAAGAATATAAGATATAACTTAATATTTTACTTCATACATATATAACTCCTTTAATATACATGTACATCAATTCTATGGGCATCTATGATACATGTACATCAATTTTAAAGGCAATTATGAAGAAACAATGTATTGCCTTAACAATATATTACACACATCTTAATACTATATCTCTAGCCTTTAACTTTAAGCATATATCCATGACATCAATCACATGATTAACCTACAAAATAATCTATGTGTATGAAGTTGGGTGAGCTTCTTGTAGGAAACTCAATAAGGAATTTATATTATCCATATGCATGCTCACATGCCTTAATATGAATACATCTCTAACTACATGGCACATCATTTGCATACATCATTTACTTGGAAAAACATTATATATATGGATAGTTAAGTCTATGGGAATCCTTACTTGGTTTACTTATCTTTCTCGCATCGGAGAGTTGCATCACAAGCTATGCACTCATAGGAGAGTTGCCTTACTAGTCGCATCTTTCTCTTATATAAGAGAATTTCTTTACCAACTATTTCATGCTTACATAATATTTCAATTTCATACATTAGTCATATCATCCTTGCATAACTATCTATGACTCCTTAGATTCCTACTTCTTATGTGAACAACCCTAACATCACATGGCACTTAAATATAACATTTCATTTCATGACATTTCATTTGAATCATCTAAATGCATAAGAATTTTATATCAACATAATTTGGCCTACTATGGCCTATATATAAATTTATAATGCATGTATGCAATGGAACATTAAAAGCCATGATAAAACCCCTCACCTGACATTACTATCTTTGGCTCTTCCTTGTTTTGGTTTTGTTCTTCTCCCATCTTTTTTCTTAGCCTTACTTACTCTTATCTTTATCCTTAATTGCTCTTAATCATCTCACTCCCATACATGCCTAAGCATAGGCATCCATTACATTATTACTATAACATCTAAAATATGGAGAGTTGCTTAAACTCATCCATTGAATACATAACATATAACTTAATAGGGCAAAAGCCCTTATAAGGACACTGACGTCCTAAACACCAATTAATCAAGCGAACATAACTTTCATTATCTCTAACTTATAACATAACTGTCATCCTTAATACTTAGCTCATTATCACCATTTTCCTTTTATCCCATTAATAGTATTGACATTAACATCACCATTTAATCATGTAGTAATCTATAATCATAATCCTTAACTCATTTCATAGTCATCAATTTATACTCCGAAATTCATCAACATATTCATTTCTCATCATGAATCATCCATATATTCATTAAGATATCCATGTATTATCCTACACAAACTAAATGAAGAACATATCCTCCATTGACATACAACACTAATCATAAGGACTATAGTGCCAAACAATATCAAGAAACTCAATTTAAAATCAATTCTCTTTATAAACATAATTCATTTATATAAGCACTTCATAAAGCCCATTAAGACATCAATATTTCTTGCACTTAACCAAGGTATTGAACACCATTCAAACTCTTATTATCATCTTAAACATAAATATTAGGATGATAATTAACATTTAAGAAGTCAATAGTCATAAAGAATTCATATAATTAATCCATATACATTAACACCTTTCAAAGCTCTAATTATAACTACATCAATATTGCTTTTAGTTCTACCAAGGTGCAAAACACTAATTAAGCTCAACTATCTTCTTAAAACTAAATATAAGAACAATAATTAACAACTAAACCATTAATAATAAAAATTAAAAGAAACAACCCATACACATCAAGCATTTATAAGACTAATTTTGAAGACAATATCACTTTTCATGTCATACTATCACCAAACTTCATCTCTTCCATCACCACCAAGCTCAAAAACACCACAAATACACTTATTAAAATACAAAATAAATATATAAGAAATATGGTAGATTATAATGTACTTATAATAGGAAGGAAAAAATCGCCAACTTGCTTAAAAAATGAAAGAAAATGGATGAGTAAACTTGATTCTCCTAACTTCATTTGGTAGCCATGGATGGATGAGAGGTTTTAGGAGGATTTTTAGTGAGTTTTGGCTACTAAAAACTAATTAAAATGGGCTGGAGTCGTGCTTAGGTAGAATATAAAGAAAAAGAGAAGTAAAAAGATTAAAATGCACATATATAATATTCTAGAAAAAGTCCACCAAAAATGCTACTTCCAACCCATAAACTTATGCTTCTACCCTTTTGTATTTTTCACGAATACACTTCAAACACTATCTTTAGGCATTAAGAATGATGGAAATGGAGTTAGAGTAATTTTTATGAAGAAAGTAAGGTTGTGAAAAGACCAAAATGCCCAAATATAGCATTCATACCTTTCAAAAGCTTTGTTCCTTCTTTTAACACACTTCAAACATTAACTATAGAAATCTAAAAATTATTTGAAATAAATCACTGTCATGTCATTTAAATGTATATTAGGCACATAAATTAGGCACACATTAAATAAACATAGGCAATAATACTAAGATAAGGCAACTATGCAATTGTCCAACTATTCCTTCTTTCCTTCTAGATGATTTAAATACCAACTTTAAGCATCTAAAAAACTTCATTAAAATGTCATTTAATCACTCATTAACCATACTAACATACCTTAGTATCCATAAGAGGTCATGCACCTAACTTAGCTTATACCTTAGCTTTCATCATCCTCCCTCATTTCTTTTTAACATATATTTTAACATAGATTTCTTCCATATATAATATTGACATATTATTTATTATTGAACCTCTAATGCCATCATTATGCATCTTCATTAATCATTATTTCTTTATATGCTTTCTTACATATCTTAACTTACTTCCTTATCATGACTTAACATCTTTCACCTTCATATCTCATAGTCATTCTTTCTAACTCATATTATATCTTAATTAGTCCTCATTGTATCATTAAAATCACCATTATTTCATCAATTTGAGACTCCTCATGCTCATCACTTAGGAAAAGGAGTCTTCATTTATGAGAGACCACTAAGAACCAAGTTGTAAGCCTTACATAGGCTAACAAAGGATAAGATTTACATTTGAGGAATTAAAGCAGGTGGAACACCAATAACATTCATTGTGACAATATATTTTCTCGGATGCAATGTACGGTCTTGAGTCCTATCAAACTTTCTAAAGTCATACTTTAAATTTAAAAGCAAGTAAAATATAATTTATTAGAGTATGGTTAGAGTATCATCTTGACTATATATTGCTTTGAGTTCAAGTGACTTCTAAAGCTTATTAATTTCCTTCTCCATCTCAACTGTATCTCATGATTCTCTCTCTTTGATCTTAACTAATTTTCATTTTTTAGTAGCTTTTTTTGAAATTCTTTTAGGTAACTTTTCCTTAACTATTTGATATAGGACATTGCCTTGTATTCTAAATAAATCTTTATCAATTAGGTGTCAAAATTGGATAGGAAGTATATTTATTTGTTATAAAGGTGGGAATGGATTATTTGGTAAGTTCAAAATATATTAGTGTTTATTATGTTCATGTTAGGTATATTAGGGTTTTGCCTTTCACACTACTCTTAAGAATGTTTAGCTTCCTACTTATCACATTGGTTACATATCTTTATATTATAAGTTTAAAATCATTTGTATTTCACTAATCAAGATGTCCTATACTGCTTTTTGGACCTCTTCTTTAAGCATATTCTTTTACTCCCTTTATTCCAACTCTTTTTGTTCTCATTCTCTTATTTCATCCCCTCCTAACATAATTGGTTTTATTATGGTTTCCAAAAGTCTAGGCATCAAATTCCTTCAAATGAGTTAACTACCTTTTATATCCCAAGATGGTTTAAGGAGAGCTATAATGGCTACAAAAATAAAGGTATAGATGTATGCATGAAATCTAATTGAAGAGCATAGGCAACAATCGAGAAAGGTATAAATATAATTTAGCCTTTCAACATCATATCATTAATAAACATTAATATATAAGGTCTATCTTAGTATAATTGGTCAATACAACTATCAACAATGGAAAGTTTAGATTTATATTTACTTTTACGTAAATTTTAAGATTTATGGAATCATAAATATATTTTTGAACCCTTAAGATTTTAATTCTTCATTTGATGATCATAAATAAAGGATTAAAGTGTTTAATTATTGTGCAAACATTCTTAAGTTTAATCCTATAGGTCTCTCATTTCTAGTTCAAGAATTCAAGCTAAAAGGAACGTATCTACACTCTAAAGAACTTTTGAATATGTTAAGGAAGATCAATTTTCTTGAAGCAAATATCCTCAACTATAATTTAAAAAAAGTTAGAATTCAAAAACTTAAGGCAATATAAAGTAAGATCTATCAATAACTATGGCTAGTCAACTAACAATTATTGAAATAAAAAATGACCATTGTGAAGTTTGCAACAACTAATGTAAAAGCCTTATAAAAATGGCTAAACTCTTTTATGTAAATAATACACTTATAAGGACCAGGATGAGAACCAACAACATGGACAAGATCTAATGACCATGGATAAAAATACAATGATATTTAAGCTAATATAACACTTAAAGAAATAATGAGTATTGAAGCAGAAATAATGAGTGTTGAATTACTTCAATGACTATTAGCATGGTAATGAGCATAGAGATGTTAATAATGATCATTGTAAATACTTTATAAGTAGTATTATAGTGACTATGTAAAAAGGACAAGCCAAAATAAGCATAGGAGTTGCCTCATCGACTATTGAAAGATATGACAAGCATGGAATCTCAACCAGTGATGGTAGGAAAAACTTCATAAATAAGGCTATGGAATGTATGTAAATTTGAAAATACTCATTGGCTACTAAAAGCAAATAATAACTATTATAAGAAAGTTCAATGACTATGGGCAAACCTTATAATAGTTGTCTGTAATAGTAAAGTGAAAATCATTAACAATTGGAGTAAGAAGCAATAAGCATTAAACATTCAATGGTTATGGGGATTTTTCCTATAATTATTGATGGCATAGTAATGGCTATTTTGATAATGCTAATATATTTTCAATTATGCAAGTATTGATTAGTTTTTATTTGACAACTATATATTTCAAGATCATCAGTAGATTAAAAGAGAGAAACATACATGATATGAATAGAGAAAATTAAGAATAAGTGTTATTTGATTATTTCATAAAAGCTTATGTGATTCATACTTCGAAGGAAAGAAAGAAGTTATTATAGAAGTTACCTTAACAAACTCAAATCTACCTTTACCTCAAGTTACAATTAATTGAAATATTATTCTCCTTCTTAAAAAAGTGTTTAGTGTTGAGAGTGATTCCTTTAGAAATCCTTTGTAATGTTTGTACAAGGATCAACTTTTAGGTTAGGAAAACAAAATCTATCACCATGTAAAAGGTTTAAAATGTACTTACAAATCTACTTTGGGTAGGTTATGTTAGAAACTATCTATGAAAGGCATTTGTAAATTCACTTATGTGAAGACTTTAGTGGTACTTAGTAAATATACTTTTGTAAAGGCAATGGTGTTGCCAAGAAATTCATTCAATTGTAATGGTTTGCATAACACCAATAAGCTATTTAGTAATGGAACTCTCTTGCAGATCCTCAGGTGGCATGATGGGTTGGATGCTCGGCCTATTCCTCAATGCTCAACCTTAGGCATGCTTTAGGTGGGGAATATGAAAGACACTGAGATACAAACACCCATGTGATTTGTAATAAAAGAGTAGCTTATCTTAGATAGGGTCCTTTACCAAAGTTGGATGATCAAGGCTTTGGTTGGGACAATCCTAATGCCAAAGGCAACTATCTAGGTATTTTTTAGGCATGAGGTGTATGAGGGGATAATCCTATATTGTGATGCTCAAAGGACAACTACTAACACTAAGTGTAGGCTTACAAAGCTTACCCTTGTTGTATAGAGTTGTAGGAGGTCTCACACATCTTCTTCTGAAGGATTGGAGCACATATGATAGGAGAGTTAGACCTTATGCTAGATCGTATTATTAAGTCCTGTATGTCATCCCTAACCGGGTTGTTGATGTCACTGTAGATCACTTGATTAGCCTACACTTTTGAGCTTATAGAGACCACCCACGTAAGTATCTTTCACTTGTACTTTCATGTCTTTCGTTGTAGTTAGAGCATCAATTACTGAAATATCTTATTTTCTTTTTGTAGATCCCCCATGTTCAAATTAAGGCTATGGTAGACCTAATTACTACTCTTAAAAGGGTAGTGACACAATAGACTCGGTCTATACAGGTTAGTAATAATTAGTGATGTATATATAAAACATGTATGCATGCTCATAATTATGTCAATGATTGGTGTCCTATCCATCCTAACCCTTATACACATTGAAGGAGATGATCTAGGGCCTAACCTGCGATATTCAAAAGACAGAGCAGCTCTTGACAGTGGCAGAGACCTAGATCGAGACGATGACCCTAGTAATAGTGGAGGATTGTGATGAGTATGTGGCTATGAAGGGACAAGGAGGAGATGACAAGGAGGAGACTATGTCAAGAAGCTAAGAGGATTGATCCCACCTGTCGCTTTCTTAGTTTTTCAGGATTTTTCATTCTAATAAAGTATATAGATTTATTTGATATTATCGATATTTTAGACACAGTTGTATGTATATTTTAGGCAACTTGAAAGCCTTGCTACTTTTAGACGCTTGCTTGATTATTAGAACTTTAGGACATATTGAGGTGACTCTGCCTCAATTTTGCCAAACTTTAGAATTCTTCTTTGCAATATGAATGCATGATTATGATCTTGGCCCGAATTTTACCTTATGGATGTATAATTTCATTATTTTGTTGCCCTTGGACATACATTTGCCTTTTCAAACAAGTGCTAAACAATCATCAAGCTCAAAGTGAATAGGAAATTCAACTCAACTTTTTTTAGAAAAACTGTTATATGTGGCTAACTAAATTGTATATACAAACCAATAGTTATCTACATAAACATCTCAAGTGGGTTGTGCATCCATACTAATAGTTATCTGCGTAGACATCTCATATGGATTGTACATCCATGCATAATTGTTCATAGATGTAAAACATTAAATTCACTTTCCTCCCTATATAAATTCCCATCTACGATTTTCATATTCAAATCTACCATTTTCACCTTCCCCACCCTGGCTATGGCATTTTTAAGGTCTCTCCTATCCCTAGTTTGGTCTGACCTCACCTTTGGCAAGTCTTGAGGCTCTCCATTATCTCTTATCCATCCATTTAGACATAGATTTCCTATAGGCAACATGTGACTTGTAGGATTTTGCTTTCCATTCTTTCCACTTTAAAGACATTAAGATCTACCCCCTACTATAAGAATTTGGTGCCATTTTTTATTGTCGAGTCATGGCTGCAGACTGCATTACTTTGCCATAGTTGGGTTACCTACATGTCTGAAAATGATGGAGTTGCTTGACTTGGGATATGATGAGGTGTTTAGGTTCACACCAGGTGAAAAGAAGATTCTTATAGCCCTTTCCCTCCCTTTCTTCACTCTCTACCCTTTTAGAGCTCATGCTTAGGCAATGTAGGCTAGTATTGTAGTGGCTATCTTGATGGCCAAGTTTCTTTTATGAAGAGAAGTTGAGAAGATAGATGTGCAAATATTACCCCTACTTGAGGAAGCTAAGTCGAGAAAAACCCATGTTCTGATGATCATAGGTGAGACCATTATAGGTTTAGATAAAGTTACCCTTAGCCTCAATGATTCTTTCTTAAGAACCCCATGGTTGCTTTAAGTTTGAATTTCTTATGCAACCTTTGTTCTTGCTATTTTACTTTAGTTTTATTTTTTATTGCCCTATTTTTTTTGCCTAGACTACCCCTGCACGGTTTCAATCTAATAGGCAGCTTATTTTTGCTTAGGATGCCCTTTTCAAGTTTCAACCTAAAAAGCTTTTTATTTTATTTTCTTTTACCTTTTTTTTTTTCAAAATATGGCTATAAGAGAAGCTAACATTATTGGCTACTCTCACTATAAATGCAAAGACTTTATTATCCATAACATCAACTGAATCATCACTTGTTAAGACCTACTAACACAAAGGATGAGTAGATTAAGTAGATGTCTCACATCATTACTTCTGACATTGGTCAGACTTGCCCATAATGGAGACTTTTGTGAGTTAGTCTAAGGACCCATAGGGGTTTCATGAACATCCGTACTTTAGCATCTGACATATTCTATAATCTGGCTTGAGTGCGTCTTCAGTTTAGTGCTCCTCAACACAAAATGGACTTTCATTCTTCCTTTGTTGAGGGACCATTGTCCCAACACTTCATGGACAGAGTTAGGTCTACATAGGCTAACCACCATATTTATGACTTCTTCATTGGTATGGACCTTGCCTCTGAGGATGATGCTGACTTCATGGCATGGCTAAATGACTTCTAGAGATATAGAGACTATTTCATCCCATTATGAAATTAACAAAACATGATCATTTATGAAAAGAAACATTTATATATTTAGTTCTAGTTTGAAGACAAATGTGACCAGATTTACTTTAATATGCAAATGTATTTCCTTTTGGTATTTCACAAACCATTTACATTTTGCATGTTGCATATTAATTTAATGCATGATCATTATTTCTAATGATGACACATTAGATTATCTGATTATCTCACATAATATCTCTGCCTATTGGTTCTGTATCCTTCATCCCAACTTATTCTACCACCATCTTATATTTCATCACCCTCTAATAGGTATCCCTAGTGGTCAATAACACTATTTCGCCTTTTACTTTATAGAAATATATTTTGTGCTTTAATTTTGGCCTAAATTACCTTTTTAAGTTTTTGAGTTAGTGAACATATTTT
Source organism: Omphalea diandra (assembly GCA_949677035.1). Lineage (NCBI taxonomy): Eukaryota > Viridiplantae > Streptophyta > Magnoliopsida > Malpighiales > Euphorbiaceae > Omphalea > Omphalea diandra. Next base: position 17,185 of record CATIWR010115083.1, read on the forward strand.
ATTTTTCTTCTCTTTCTTTTTTCGTTTTCATTCATGCCCTAACTTTTATCTAAGCTGCCATTTTGAGTTTTAGATTTAGCGAGCTGATTTTACTTTTATCATATTCCCACACAAAATACTTTTTTAACCTATCTAGATTTATTGGCTTAAAGAATTCATTCCCATCCATATTCGATAATGTTGGCCTAGGGCACTAAGAAAAGGGTTGAATTGGTGTTCAATTAAAAATTAAAATGAAGGATAAGGTGGTTAAGAA
>CATIWR010115110.1:0-16395 GCA_949677035.1 Omphalea diandra
GAGCTACTTATAAATGTAGATGATTAGATAAGTATTTGTATTGATTTCAACAAGTGTTGACTAAAAGTGTTGTTGTCCTCATTTATAGGGGTTTGCCCTGATGGAGTTATTATTAACAACATGCATGTACCTGGTCTGAGATAGTATTGCACAATGAGCAGAACATTTGAATACCTAAAATGAGTGGTTTGCTGCCTTCCTGCAATAAGTAGGGCTGAAAAAAATAAAAAAATAATAATGAGATTCAAGGTGCTGATGCAAATTTCTAAGAAATAGATCAGCTTGAAGGAAATTAATTTGTTACACTTAGATATATTGTAAATTTTGCTCAATGTATAGTAAGTAAAATTTTGAGGATGAAATTTCTATAAGTAGGGGAGAATTGTAACATCCTCAACCCAAATCATATGCATTTTAATTATGTTATATTTGAAAATATGCACTGGATAAATGATTTTTTTTTAGACATGTGATTTGTAGAAGCATGATAATGACACTTGCACCATTATATTTGGGACACTTAAACATATATGTAGTGTTTGTATAGTTGCATGGCCAATTATCTTATGTTGTGTGCATGTTATAACATCATAAATAATGGTGGTATAGAGCATATTTAAGAGTATAAGGAGCATTTAGGGATTAAAAGATAGATGAAGGTGTTTAAGGAGTGAAGAAGAGGGACTAAAAGAGGAAAGTGAACTTCCAACTAATAGGAAATGAAAAACCATGATTTTATCTGCTATAATATGACATTTAGGGTCAGATTTTGAGGGAAAATTGTGAGGTATTGCAGAAAGAGAGAGAGAGAGAGAGAGAGAGCTAAGGAAGAAAGGAAAGAAGAAGAAGAAGAAGAAGAAGAAGAAGAAGAAGAGAGGGAGAAGAGTGAGCTGCCTAAGCTTTTCTAATTTTGGGACAATAGGTAAGTTAATTTATCTTCTTCTCAACTGAAATTAACCTCTCATGACATGTTAATCGTGCATGGTTAGTGAGAATTATGGGGTAATTGAGGTAGAGCTCTTGGATGGAAGTTGTAATCCAAGAGAACAAGAGCTTATTCTGTTGGTTTTACTGTTAGAGGCGAATTTTGTACCTATGATTTCATAATACTAGAAGAGGAATTAGGGAAAGTGCAAAATATGAAAGTTGTAGATTTATGCCTCATATAAATTCATATGAAACGGTTTTGCTTGATTTTGTGTGTGTGAGGAGATATGGCTTCGTTAGTAGGGATAGGTCAAATCTGAATCGAGATGATCTCAGTCTTCTGTTTTCTTATATTTTGATGGCCTTATATTCTGATTTTGACAAAGTGAAAAACATGAAACTTGTAGATTTATATCCCCTCTAAATACTTGTAAATCAGTTTTGATTGATTTGCTGTGTGAAAAGAGATATGGCTCATTGATTGGGACTGACCCTGTAATGGGATGAAACCTCACATTTCTTTTAATTCTATTTTCCAAGAATTTGATGGCCATAGATTCAGAATTTCATGATGGTCCAAACTTAAAAGTTGTATATTTATGTCTGATATACATTCCTGTGAAATATTTTTACCAAATACAACATGGTTGTTGAGATATTGTCCCTTCATCATGACTGGTTGTCAAATGTTACAAACCTGCTCACCTTGAGATTTGGTCCTTTGTTTTGGTGACTTTATAAACTGAATTAGATAATGAGTAAAAAATGTTCCTTTATATGTTTTGTAATGGGTGGTAGATTATTATTACAACTGGATTGGTACAATTTGAGATACACCTAAGAATGTAAGACCTACTCAGACTAAGATGACATTGCAATAAGGCAAAATTCAAAAATTCACCACATTTTCTATGTGTCTGATATTGACTTGAAATTTGAATATATTGTATCATTATGTCTAGTTTATTTAAAAAAAAGAATACAGTAATTTCGATGAGTATATCTGGAGTTATTTCTATGAGAGTATAGCAAGCTCAGGCTGTCATATAAGGAAAATATGCATAAATATTAGGTTTACTTGCATGAATCATGCCATAGTTGCATAACAAGATGAAAATCTTACTTTATCATCATGAATTGATTTGGTGTATTGAAATAGGTCCTCGAGGCATTGAGGATAATAGTGAAAATAATTTGGGACCATCCACGGCTAAATAAGCTTGAAGGAGGAGGTAAGTAAATAGCTAATGGTACTATATGTGTGGTTGGTTAAATGCCATGAACTTATACTCAATGGAATAAAATGTTGTTTAATGTGATGATATTATGGCATACATAGATGGAATATTGTTATATTCTTGATTTATTTATTTTCTTGAGATGTTGATAAATTATAACTTGAGAATGGGAGTATGTGGTGATATGAGCTTCCAAAGCTACGGGTGTTATTATTAGTCATTATATTGCTGAAATTTTGTTAGATTTATAGTTGATTGGTTGAAAGGCTAATATTTGATGTTGTTGGCAAGTAAAACAATTTGATAGCCTATGTGGCAATGATATCTCTAGCCTATGTGGCAATGATATATAATAGTCTTTGTGGCAATAAAATATATAACAGTCTGTGTGCGATAATATTTGATAGCATGTATGGCGATAATATTTGATAGCTTGTGTGGCAATAATATCTACAGCCTGTGTGGCAATAATATTCAACAGCCTGTGTCGCAATAATATATAATAGCGTATGTGACAATAATATTTATAGCATGTGTGGCAACCAAAAATGGAAGCCTTTGTGGCAGTGATATCTATAGCCTATTTGGCAACATTTTATGACAGTCTGTGTAACAATAACCTTTGATAGCCTATGTGGCATTTAAGAGTAAAGACTCTTTATTTTGTACATGGATATGATGATGAGTTATTTATGTATAAATGTTGTTATATTATTTGTGGCAATAACCTTTGATAGCCTATGTGGCATTTAAGAGTAAAGACTCTTTATTTCGTACATGGATATGATGATAAGTTATTTATGTTTAAATGTTGTTATATTATTTGTGGCAATAACCTTTGATAGCCTATGTGGCATTTAAGAGTAAAGACTCTTTATTTCGTACATGGATATGATGATGAGTTATTTATGTTTAAATGTTGTTATGTTATTTGTGGCAATAACCTTTAATAGCCTATGTGGCATTTAAGAGTAAAGACTCTTTATTTCGTACATAGATATGATGAAGAGTTATTTATGTTTAAATGTTGTTATGTTATTTATGGCAATAACCTTTGATAGCCTATGTGACATTTAAGAGGAAAAACTCTTTATTTCATACATGGATATGATGATGAGTTATTTATATTAAATATTGTTATGTTATTTGAGATTGAAGTATTGTTATGCATTTACTTACTGAGTATGCAAGCTCACTCTTTTGCATAAAATCTTATTTTAGGAAGAGTAGGCAAAAGACTGCGTCCAATATACATTTTGAAGTTGCTATCTAGCAGTCTAAGAGAGGTTGTGCTAGTATACAGTCTATTAGTGTTTTAGCTGATTTAGCCATGTATACTTTGTTGTAAATAGTTACTATATTGTGAACAAGAGACATAGCAGAAAAAATTTTCTTTGAAACCATGTCTTTTAATGACAATGGATAGACTTAGAGAGAATTTTAATGATTATTAATTGGGGTGTCATAGGTTTCATGGAGATGAAGCTAAAAGTGTTTTGATTTTGGAGCTTGGTGAAGTTTGATTTTGGTGTTGATGGAGATTTGAAATTTGGTGCTGCAAATTGTCAAGCAAACAATGAGGAAGGAGGAATGGGAATAAGTTTTTGTTAGGGTTATGTTTAAGAGTAATTTTAAAATTTTAATAATCTAAAAAGGCATTTGTTGACTTTTATTTATTTGACTAATGGAAAAGCTACAAAATTTTAACAAAAGGACATTATCATTTGATAGAAATAAAATTGAGAGATGTTTTAGTATAATTTTAGAAAATAATGGATTAAATAGTTTAATATGGAAAAACTAGGAGTCAGAGTATTTAACCTATTATTTAACCCAAATAAAAATACTTGAAACATTCAAATATGAAAAGAAAAGAATATATATTCTAACTCAAACAAAAAGATTTACAAAATTCAAGTATAAAATGAGAATAAATATTATAACCTGAATAAAAAGACTTGGAAAATATGCATAGAGAGAGAGAGAGAGAGAGAGAGATGCTAATTAGGGCTATCTACTATATAGGTTGAACTGAAAAGTCAAATTGAACTGACTGATTTGATTTGATTTAATTTGACTGAATTTTAAAAATCAATTTGATGCATTTTTTAAGAAAAGTTTTATTAATTTGATTTGGTTTTATTATTATTTTTTTTTAGAAATCAAACAGATTGAATAAATAGAATAAACTAATTTTTTATAACAAATGTAAAATAAATAATTAAAATATAATTTTTTACTTAAAAATAAGTTAAATTTACTCCATATGTACATATATAATTAATATAAATAAATTTTATGTGTATAAATAATTAAAATAATATAATTTACATTTAAAAATTTCAAAAAAATATTCTTAAAAAATTTTATTCAAAATGAACTAAACCAATTAAATTGAATTAAGATTGATTCGAGTATATTTTTAAAAAATTTAGGTTCGATTTGATTTGTATAAATTTAAAATTCAGTTAATTCAATTTTGTTAAAAATCGTATCGAGACGAACTATGCCAAGCCAATAAACAACCCTAGTTCTAATGCATAACGCAACAGTCTTGATAGAGGTGATATGATTCCCATATACCTAAGTTTTATTTCCATTTTATATAGAAGAAAGAGGAGGAGTGAAGCGCTTAGCTTCAGCAAATAAAAATTCAAATGCTTTTAAATTCAAATGATTACAATCAAATTAGAGTGGAGAATTATAATTTAATGATGGGAATCAATCTTAATTGAGTTGGAGGTTGATAAATTAGCAGTCCCCTGCTTAGCTCCTCTACAGCATTAAATCAAATAGAATTGGCCACAATGAAATCTATGTACTAACTGCAAATTAAACAATTCAAAAAAATAGGAGCAAGTGAATTTTTTATTAGATGAGATGATTATATAATGAAGAATATAAGAAAAGGGAGAGAGAGAAACCTAACAAGTGAGGTGTGGTAATTTTGGGAGTTGAAATTGATCAAACCCTAAGCAACAATTGATGGAATTTTAGAGGAGATTGTATTATTGAAGCTAGTCCCTTAATTGTTATTATTGATTTAGATGGAAAATGGGAGCAGTAGTTAGGAGAATGACAACTTTTTGGAATCAGACTAATGACTTTTTTTTTATAATCATACTACTCCATTCGGTTGGATCAAGAAAATTGAGAATAATTAATGGTTTGATTTAATTCAGTATTAAAAATTAGTTGACTAAATCATCTAAAATTGAAAACCGTATCAAACCATTTAAATGTAAAAATGCGTTGTTTTGTGAAAATTAAAAATTTTAAAATTATACCATTTATTCAAAATTTAAATTTAAAAAAATAGCTTTCATTTACTTTATCATATTTTATACTCTTTTTAATTTTAAATTATTTTTTTATATTTTTTCAAAAAAATAGTCTATTAAATTGGACCGATCAAACCGGTCGAATATTACAAAAAAGTACAAAATTAGCAATGAAAATTTTCTCATTTATTTAGTTAAATCTGTCGCTAACTTGGATTAGTGACAAATTAGCAATAGAAAAAACCATTCGCTATTTTGCTCATCACTAATCTAGTAGCAATGGATTTACAAATTCATCGCTAACTTAGGGACAAATTTTGCAATGAAATCTTTTAATGATGGAAATAATTCCACCGCAAATATATTGTAATTTAGCAATAGATTGAATTTTTATTAGTAAATTTATTTTTTAAAATTATAAAAAAATTTCTATCGCTAATCGGTCACTAAATTTAATTTTTACAGAAAAATATTTATTATTAATTTATTTAATTTAAAAAATTAAAATTAGTAAAACTAAAATTAATAAGTTCATCATATTAATAAACTAATTATCATACTTATAAATTATCAATTTATTGAACTTTAGTGTCAATATATTATCAATTCTTTAAATCTAAATATTAATATATTACCATTTATAAAATAAATAAATCATAACAAAATTTAAATTAAACACTAACAAGTATAAATATAAATAATAAAATGAAATTTAATTACTTTAAAATTATAAAATTAACAACTGCACATTTTCAATTAACAAAAAATTAACAATTACATATTCTTAACTAACAAAAACATAAACAATTACATATTTTCAATTAACATAACAATTAAAAGAGGGAATATGCAGCGATGGAGGTGGCGATGGAAGAGATGGCAACAAAGGAGGTGGAGATGGTCGTAGAGGAGGTGGAGACAGTAGTAAAGGAGGATGAGAAGAAGGAAAAAAAAAAGGAGAAAATAATAGAAAATGAAGAAGATAGAGAAATAAAGAAAAAAAAATGAAGAAAATAATATGAAAATGATGAAAGAAGAAAAAAATCGGAGGAAAAATTTTAGCGATGAAAATTTTTATAGCTAAAATACAAACTCTGTTGCTAAATAATTGAAAGATACTCAAAATTTTTATTTTGAGGCCAAAAATTTCATTTTGGAGCTATAAAATTTAGAAATGAAAAATTTCATCACTAATAGCGATGAAAATAAAATCTGTCGCTAATTTTTCCAACTAAAAAATTTTAAAAGTTTATTTTGGAGTCAAAAAATTAGTGAGAAAAAAATCAATGACTAAATTTCCTCCAAATAACTCCTAAATTTTTATTTTAGAGTTAAAAATTAATGACGAAAAATTTCATCATTAATCCATCACTAATTAGTAATGAAATTATATTTGTCACTAATTTTTCCATCTAAACAATTTTTAAATTTTCATTCTAGAGCTAAAAATTAGTAACGAAAAATTATGTTGCTAATAGTGATGAAACTAAATTGTTGATAGATTTTTCTTCTAAATAATTTTTAAATTTTGTTTTAGAGCTAAAAATTAATTTGTTTTAGAGCTAAAAATTAACGACAAATAAATTCATTACTAAATTTTTTTTAATTTTTGATTTTGATGCCAAAAAATTTTATCTATAATTTGTCATTAGTGATAGAGTAGAAACTGTTACCAACAATGAAATCTTTTATCGCTAATTCTATCAGTACAGTCGCGATGCCAAACTAGCACCACTTCTGCAATGAAATTAGTGCCAGAATTTATATCCATCACTATTTTTTTTTAATCCATTGCAAGGGCAAAGCAAATCCCTCATGAATTAACAATGGAATAATTCCATCTTTAATCCGTCAATTTGTTGTAGTGAACTATGTGCTTTTGATTTAGTGAAATTTTGGTTTTACTTAACAACCTACTTTTTAGCTACTATCTTAATCTTGTTAATTTTCTTAACATTCTAAAAATCTTTGCAATAAGCAGATTTATTCCTTTTTTTTTTGTGTTAATATATTTTAGCAATACTATTATTTTTATAAATATTATTAATTATCTATAAATTTTAATTATTAATAGCTCTTTTCTTTTCTTTTTTTCTTTTCTCTTCTCTTTGTTGGATAACTAAAAATTTTTCCTTTGTTATTTCTATTACTGTCTAGAAGTCTTGTTAAATCATGGGAGTAAAAGTCCTTAAGAATAGTGTTTCATGCCTTAAGTTACTTTTTAATCTATTTTGCAAGATTATTAAATATTAGAACAAAAGTCCTTAAGGACAATGTTTCATGCCTCATGTTGTTTTTTTATTAACATAACTAGTCAAAACTTTGCATTTCACACGGTTTCACTCAAAATTATTTATTTGAAGCATTTTAATTTTTATAATATTATTGTGAAGTTTGTTTTCTTACATAATTTCTTTATGATTCACTTTGTTGGGGCTTGATCGGGCCTTATGCGAAGTATTGATTTTATTAGTGTTAGTGTTGAATTATGTGAGGAAAAGTATGCTAATTTTATTATGGAGATTGTGGTTCCTTTTTTACTTAAACTTGAGTTATTTTATAGTGATGTATCACTTCATACTTTAATTGATACAAACCAAGGAAGCAATAAACAAGAAGATACACTCCAACTCAAAGGACCAATGATAAGAGCTCGCCTCAAAAAGTTCGAAGACACTTTAGGAATATTCACGCAAGGGGAAGTCAACAAAGTAGGCCTTGAAACAAGCATCGGAGCAATGAAATAGATCTTCTCAATGGAAAAATAGTCATTTTCATACTTCCATTTCTTATGTGGATTCTCAAGATAAACTCTACAAGTCCAACTCTACAAATGGAGCAAATTACGCAAAAAATATTCTAGAAGGTTATACAAAGTTCCAAAAAGTTCTACAATATGCCAAGAAACTACCAAAGACAAAGAAAGAATTTTGAAATTGTGATTTAGTGACTTTAATTCTTGCTATGCTTAATTTTATTCTTTCCATTTAATTATGTTTCTTTCTATTTGCTTATGTTTATTTTTGTGTGTTTTCATTTAATTCCTTTATTTTCATGTGTTCCATTTGTTTCTGTTTGTTTTTTATGGCTTTCATTTGATTTTGTTTATTTTCATTTACTTTCTTTATGTTCTAAAGTCAAGATTAAGTTGGAATTACTTTTTCTTTGTGATTAAGCTTGAACTTTATAATAGTAAACTTAATTCCAAAAGAACTAAGAGTGGTAAAAGGCAAGAGTGGTGAGGTTGTTTAAGTGAGAGCTTACATAGCTTTGCAAACTTGTTTAATTTTAAACTTAAAATTAACTTAAGTTTTTTTAGATTTGGTCTTAAACACCCTTTAATTCTTTGTAACTTAGGTTTTTTAAATACAAGTTATCTAGAGATTTAGTTGAGAATTAAAGTTCTTTGCTTGATTCTTAAATGTTCCCTGGCAAAGGTAACAACGGGTTTAGGACAAGTTACCCAAGCATGCCAAATTGAGTGACTTTATAGAATCTTTTCCATATGTCATAAGGTATAAACAAGATAAGGAAAATATTGTAGCCAATGCTTTATCCTGAAGGTATGTGTTTCTTTCCACTTTACATGCTAGGCTTTTAGGGTTTGAATACATCAAAGTTTGTATACTTAAGACCTTGGCTTTAGCAAATTTTATGTTGCATGTGAAAAGTTTGCTTTTGAAAAGTACTTTAGGCATGATGGATTCTTGTTTAAACATAATAAATTGTGTGTGCCTAATTATTCTTTACGTGAATTACTTATGAGTGAAGCACATGGAGGGGGATGAATGGGGCACTTTGGGATACAAAAGACTTTGGATTTTTTGTATAAACATTTTTATTGACCAAATATCCGGTTATATGTGCAAAATATTTGTGATAAATGTGTTACATGTAAATATGCTAAGTCTAAATCTAAACCATATGGATTGTACATGCTTTTATCAATTCCTACTATTCCTTGGATTGATATTTCAACGAAATTTGTTTTGGGTTTTCCTAGGTCTAAAAAGGATAGTGATTCAATTTTGGTTGTGGTTGATAGATTTTCCAAATGGCACACTTTATTCCATTTCATAAAATTGATGATGTCATTAATGTTGCAAACTTGTTTTTTAAAGAAATCTTGAGATTGCATAGTATGCCTAAAACTATAGTTAGTGATAGGTGTGAGTGCCTCAAGTTTCATGGTTTTGAGCTCGAATAAGTGGAATCTTACTTGCGACTCCTACCTTTTATCGATCATCGAGGATCAAGAGGATAAGGGATCATATGTTGGTAATAACCCCTAGTCATGGCATGCGATTTAGATCAATGGGGGATTTTTAAGGCCTTACGTAAGATAGAATTTTTCCAAAATTAGGGCAAATGGGGGACCAAGACGAGATGATACATTGGTACCATCCCTAAATGAAATTGTGGAGTCGCAACTCGACTTTGGTCGGGACAAGAATCCCAACAAAGATAAATTTTGATGCTACCTAAGCCATTTAGAAGGCCCAATCCATCTTCATGTGTTCAAGAGTTAGGTACGACTTGGGAAAGAGGTTAGGCACCCCCAAGTCACCTGGAAGTCACCTGGATATAGGTATCTGGCCTTCTGGCAATCAACGGTTCATTTTTATACTTTGCCTTTATTAATCAATTTCTCATTTATCCACTTAGGCACATCCATATAAACAAGCCATCAACCATAACAATAAAGTATGCAAATAAATAATATATACAAAACAAGGATGAGGGATACATGCCCAAATGGTGGGGTTATCATGTAACGAACTTAAATAGATAAGAAACATGCATTATTTAGCTTTCCTAACCTACAAAAATGAACACAAATGAGTCCATAAAATATAGGTGAGATGAAAAGAAAACATCCCCTAAATCTACTCAAAATGACAAGAACTAAAAGAGAGGCAATAAAGTCCATAGTAATCATCTTATCCAAAGTCAAGATCCCTAAACATATATCTAATGTCCATGGTAACACATCCCAGCATCATAAAATCAGTAAACAATAGAAAACAAATGCATGAATCATGAACATATGAAGAAATAAACATGTTATATAAGGCATTTGAAGGATGTTTAATGGCCTAAGATAAAAACTCATCACAAGAGGGATCATAGGATGAATGAATCCAATCCTTATATAGCTCTAAAAGAGCATGGCATCTATATGTACCACTAACCACATAAAGTTAACATATATAACACAAGAATAGGAGAGATTAAGAGCTAAAACACTATTCAAATGTTCTAAACACAAACATAATGACAAAAGAGACTCTCAAGGTCATTGGAACCTTAAGTTCTTCACTTGGTCACTGCACTAAAGTGATCCAAACAAAATTGAAAACCATCATTAGACCCACATTAGAAAGCATGAACATTAAGAGTGATAGAATCATGAAACCATTATAAACTTATCAAAACTCCATTTTAAAGTGAATAGGGGCCCTTGGCTATCTAGACTTACCCTATTCTTCCACTAAAGTGATAAAAAGCATAATCGAATGCCTTTAATAAAAGGAATTCGAATGAGAAGAAAAAGGGTTTCATAAATCTATGCCTAAAAAACTAGGGCTATACAACCCAAAAATATGGGTTATACATCCTATGCAAAGGTTGTATAGTCCCCAAATAATAGATTTTTAAAAATAAAAAAAGAAATAAAAATGGGGAAAATGAGGGGTCTTAGATGCCTTTGTGTGTTTCTATGCCCTCAGAGGCTTATAAGGTATTCAATATCCTTCAAAATTTTTAGGGAATGCACAAAAGTGAAGAGTTTATGCCTAGCTCTACCTTAGAAGTGATGGGAGTCGGTTAGGGTTTAGGGTCTTTATGTCAAGTGTGCTTTAAGAATTGATTTTGGTAGAGTAACCTTAGGGTTTCTAATCCTTCCATCCCACCTTCAAAATAAAGGGTATTTATAATGTTGCATAGGTGAACAGTGCCAAAAATAGTTTTGGTTGCACCGTGGACACATTTAATCATAGAGAAGGAAATGAATGTATTGGAATTAGGGTTTACGCATAGGTTGTATAGCCAAGAATGGGTTGTACATTCATCTATCAAGGTTGTGCAGCCCTGAGTCTAAGAAGGACCCAGTTCTAGAAGGTTTCAAGTATTCGAGTTTAAGGTAGGGTTGTACATCCCTAAGGAGGACTGTACATCCCTGTTTTGGGATGGGCGTGGGTTGTACATCCTTCTAAGCAGGATTGGTCTTGGGTTTAATTTTGGGTTTTAGCATAGTTTTAGGCTTGGCTCTAGGTTTTTCCAAGGTCTCTTAAGGCTTTATTTGTCTTTCATTGGCTTTTCTCCTTGCATCCCAGGGAATAAGTTCAATGATTTTCATCATTAGGCTTACATCCTAAGGTCCAAAATCTAGTGCTAACAGTTTGCCTCTAACTTTGAAAGGCTTGAAAAACATCATTTGAGAAATGACTATTAGACAAGACACAATAATGCATTAGTTTTAAAAGTAGAAAAAGGATATGAAAAGATATAATTTTCTTAGTAGCTCCTCGAGCAAGTACTAAACTTCTTAGCAGCCCTCTAGCAAGTACCGAGCTTCTCGGTAGCCCTCTAGCAATTACCAAGGTTGATTTTCTCCTTCTAACTACCCTTTAGCAACTACTGGAGTTAATCTCTTTAGCAGCCATTTAGTAAGTACTAAGGTTCTTAGTAGCCTTTTAGTAAGTACCAAAGTTAAGTATCTTCTTATAATAGCCCTCTAGCAAGTGCTGGAGTTGATCTCTTCAATAGCCCTCTAGCAAGTACTAAGCTTATCAACAACCTTTTAACAAGTACCAAGGTTAAATCTAGCCTTCCAACAACCCTCTAGCAAGTATTGGAGTTGATCTCTTTAGGCGTCTCTAACAAATACTAAGCTTTTTGGCAACCCTCTAACAAGTACCAAGGTTAAATATCTTCTTTCAGCGGCCCTCTAGTAAGTACTAAAGTTGATCTCCTTTGTAGCCCTCTAACAAGTACTAAGCTTCTTAGCAACCCTCTAGCAAGTACCAAGGTTAAATATCTTCTTCCATTCTTAGGCTTCTACTTTATCATTATCATTTCTACCACCTGACTTCTCCTTTGAGTTTTCTTTGTTTCACCCTCTGGCATCTCTTTTGGTTCTCTTCATTTTACCTTTTGGCATCATTCTTTTGGTATCTCTTGGCTTTGCTCACTTTCTTTTCTGACTATCTAGCTTTTCTATCTTTATCTTGACTCTTTGATTTTGCTTTCTTATTTTGCCTTCTTTAACTTCTCACTTATTTTGTCTTCTAACTTTTCTTACTTTCTCCCTCTTTGATTCTCTGAATTTCACTTAAGCTTTCCTCTTGGTTTTATTCTTTATTTTCTTCTCAGGATCCTTCTTTCACATAGGTTTAGAAAATAGTGTTATGATTTTAAACAATCAAACCAAAATGAATAAGCTACTCATGTGGTTCAAGGATACTAAAAGGATACATGATCATCAAGCTTGATGATACTTTACAAGCTTCACTTTTCTTGGTGGTTCATTAAGGTCTCGGTCTTGACATGAGCGTATTCCTTGAGTTGCTTGCCTATTCTTCTAATTTCCTTATTCTGACTTGCTTCTTGCATAGGGTTCCTATACTTAAAGCTGATATAATTTCCCAAACCTCTGCACAGTTGGTTATAATCTCTCCTTTGTGAATCTTCACTTTAGTGAATAATGAAAGACACACCACCTAGTGAGTGATACCATGGTCTTCCAAATAAAAGCAAAAAAGTGATTGGGATATCCAAGACTGTAAATTCACCATTATCTCCACTATGCCCATTTTGACCAGGGTTTAGAACACACTTGAAGTCGACTTCTTACTATCATCATAGGCTCAAATGACACTGTCACAAGCTCTCAACTCTTTCTCGGATAATCCAAACTTGTGTAACAACTTCGATAGACAGATGTTAATCCTAGAACCATTATCAACGATCACATATGGTGCACGCCTTCCCTTCACCTTAGCTTGAATGAATAGGACCAAATTGTGATGTCTTCCTTCTAGTGACAAATCCTCATTCGAGAAAGTAATTTTGCCTTTATGAGTCACCAATGCAATGTGTTTGCCCTAGTACACCAAGAAGGGGGATTGAATTAATGGTACATTTAAACTTTTGATTATGGAGGATGCTCATAAAAAAAATGAAAGATTAGAGGAAGAATAGGAGAAGAATGAACACAAGAGTTTTATAGTGGTTTGGGTATTAACCAACCCTACATCCGCTCTCCAATTCACCAATTAGGTGTTTCACTCAATCACTAGTGTTTTACAAGCTCACACTTAACTTAGTGTTTAGGCTCACACCAAACCTTACAAGTATTTTCCCAAGATTCACACTCAACCTAGTGTTTAGGCTCACACCAAACCTTACAAGTGTTTTCCCAAGGTTCACACTCAACTTGGCATTTAGGCTCACACTCAACCTTACAAGTGTTTTTCTAAGGCTAACACTCAAACCTATACAAGAGTTTTACAACTAGGCTAACTCTCAAACTTAAACAAGAGTTTTCTATTCAAGGGCTGACTCTCAAACCTTACATAAGGTGTTTAAAGCTCACACCAAACTATGTACAAAGAAATAAGGAATTAAAGTAGAGAATTAACTTTGCAACAGTTTTGACACTATCAATGGTTTTTCTCTTGCATTAACATCAGTTTGGTGGAGTATTTATAGCCCACATCCACCAAAGAGATGTTACTCTAAAACTATCAATAAATCTCCAAGATGTGTTAGGCAGATTTAGCATTAAATGTTTGTTAGGTGGAAGTTGCGGTCGCTACTACCATTTTGCAGTAGTGAATTTCCAATTTCCATTATGGAGCTGAAAATCATAGCGAAAAACCTTGTTTGTGTCTAACAGCTAGTCCACATGTCTGTTGTCCAAGAAAATATAGTCATTGTGTTCTAACCACTATCAAAAGTCACAGTCGCGAGATACCTAAGTTTTGGGCGTGATTGAGACCGCAAATTCGTCTATGACTAAAGCTCACTTCCTTCGACTATGTCACGGCTGCAAATTTCCCGCAAATTCCTTTAGCCTAGCCTCATCCATTCTTATAACAATATCACGGTTGCGATTTAGGGGATACTGACTACAAATTTGAATGTCCTTCTAAAATATGGAGATTTTGACTTCCAATGAGGATAACTCTTATAAACTATAAAAACAACACTTAAAATTGACATTAGAACTTTTCATCTATATTGTCAAGATCAAAAGAAAGTCTTTTTGAATAACCTAGTCTAATAATCTCCCCCTTTTTAATTTTAACAATCTAGATTGAATATGCAAAGGATAAAGAATCAATTATATGTGCTTCCAAGTGAATGATTTTGAAGTGATTCAAATCATAAGTATGAAATTACTCCCCATCAATCCATACTTCCCATTAGTTATTCTAATAAGATTATTGTTTTAGTTTATTACAAATGTAGACAATGATATCTCCCCTTTTTATATGTTCTCTCTTTGTATATTCTTTGTCAAGATCAAAAAGAGAGGAATAGGAAGAAAAAAGAGAGAGGATAGGGAATATGATAGGAATGACCACAAACTTTTCAATTGTACAAACTCAAATTAGAATAGCAAACATAAGTGATTTTGCACAATTGATCACAATATCTCACATAAGAACATAAATTGCATGAAAAATTTATATATAAAAAAATGCAAAATAATTTAAACATTTAAAGATGCTTGGACATACAAATTAGGGTTTGAAATTTGAGAATTGTCATATATGGCCCTAGTATAGAGTAAATGATTTTTTATGATTGATTTGAACATTTGAAATATAGAAAACTTCAAATGCAAAATGAATTGATTCAACTCATCACACAATCAAATCAAACATGTCAACACATAGACATATCAAGCAATAAAACTCCCCCTAAATGTATGCATAAATATATTAAGTTAAAAACATAAGGGATAAGAGATACATTACAAGTTTAGTATCAATGCCTTGATATAAATAACCATTTGAAACTTTATCCCTTCTCCATTAGCAATCTCCATTCACCTTTAGATTTTCCATGATGAGAATTTGGTGAATGAATCCCCATCCTACACTATCAAACACTTTGTTTTGGTATCCAAACATATTTGGGTCCTTGGAGGTTAGTCTTGGAAGGGTCCTCCAATTTGAGATGTGCCTTCCTAATATGGCAAAATACATTGATATGCCCATACCTCATGCAATAATGACATTGGAGCTTAGACTTGTAAGTCTTTCTCCTATGCACAACCATAGTATAAGTAGGGGGCCTTCTCATATTTAGGTGGTGAGAATGTATGCAAATGCATAAGTGATTGGGAGTATAAGAGAATTTTTTGTGTTTGTGTAGTTAAGCATGCTTCTTGTTATAAATGTAAGCATAATATGCTCTTTGAGCCTTGGGGGGCCTTTACTATGCCTTTAGGCATAAGTGGCTTAGTGTTAGGAGCACCTTTCTTCCCCATGACCTCAATACTTGAAGTTTGAGGTGTTGTTGCTCTAACGAATATAGTGAGTGAAGATGCAGATGAAGAGGCTTCATTGAAGCCTAAACCAGGCCTAACTAAAGGAGTTCTTTATGATAAGATATGTGTATCTAAAGCTTCATTTCGCTTATGAAACTTAGAAATAGAATTTCTAAGCTCAATGACTTTACCCTTTAAGGAGTCATTTTCCTTTCTCAAGGAGGTTAGGAATGAAGATGACTTGGACAGACTCTCTAAGGACTTTTTGATTTTCATTAAAAGTCTTCAACTCGCTTACAAGATTGTTTAAGGATTCAAATTCATCCTCTAACTTGGAACATTTTTTCTTGTAAGTTTTCATTTGTGACTTATATTTGTCCTAGTGTTTAGGCTCACACCAAACCTTACAAGTGTTTTCCCATGGCATACTCAGCCTAGTGTTTAGGCT
>CATIWR010115112.1:0-19095 GCA_949677035.1 Omphalea diandra
CATAATTCCTCTTCTAGGGTTATGAAATCATGGGTACAAAATCCTGCTCTAATAGTAGAATACAACACAAACAAATCTAGTTCTCTTGGATTCAACTTCCATCCAAGAGCTCTACCTCAATTACTCCATAATTCTCACTAACCATGCATGATTAACATGTCATGAGAGGTTAATTTCAGGTAAGAAGAAGATAAATTAACTTACCTATTATCCTAGAATTAGAAAACCTTAGGCAATTCACTTTTCTCCCTCTATTCTTCTTCTTCTTCTTATTTTTCTTCTTCTTAGCTCTCTTTCACTCTCTTTCTGCAATACCACCCTACTTACCCCTCAATTCTGCCCTAATTAGCAGATATAAACTTATTATAATTATATAAATCATGGTGCTTCATTTTCATTGGTTGGAAGGTCACTTTTTCTCTTTTAGTCCCTATTCTTCACTCCTTAAGCACCTTCATCCATCTCTTAGTCCCTAAATTCTCCTTATACTCTTAAATAAGCTCTATAACACCATTATCTATGATTCTATAACATGCACACAACATAAGACAATTTGCCATGTAACTATACAAACACTACATATGTGTTCAAGTGTCCTAAATATAACAGTGCAAGTGTTATTGTCATGCTTCTACAAATCGCATGACTAAATGATCATTTATCCAATGCATATGTTCATATGGGATTTCATATCATTTATTCAATGAATATGTTCATGTGATAATGCCAATGAATGTGGATAGGGATGTTACAGATGATGAGCTTTTAGAAGCTCTCACAATGAAATGTGTCAAATATAAGTTACAAATGAAGACTTACAAGAGAAAGTGCATAAAATTAGAGGATGATTACAAATCCCTCAATAGCCTTATAAGTGAATTAAGGACTTCAACTGAAGAACTCAAAAAATCTATGGAAAATCTTTCCAAATCATCCTCATCACTAGCTTTATTAAGAAAAAAGAATGACTCTTTAAAAGGAGAAGTCATTGAGCTTAGAAGTTCTATCTTTAAATTTCATAAGGGTAATGAAGCTTTAGATACGCTCATAGTATCACAAATGCCTCCCTTGATTAGGCATGGTCTAGGCTTCAATGAAGCCTCAACCTCTACACTTACACACACTACATTCATTAGAGCCTTAACACCTTAAACTTCAAGTATTGAGGTTATTGGAAAGAAAAGTGCCCAAAACACTAAACCCTCAATGCTTCAAGGCAAAAGGAAAGTGCAACAAGGCTCAAAGCCTATTTCTAAAAAGGCCAATCATACTTATATGTAGAATAAGAAGCATGTTAATCCTAACACATAAAAAATTCACATATACACTTATACATGCATGTTCATGTTCTCACACA
This sequence comes from Omphalea diandra, assembly GCA_949677035.1. NCBI lineage: Eukaryota > Viridiplantae > Streptophyta > Magnoliopsida > Malpighiales > Euphorbiaceae > Omphalea > Omphalea diandra. The sequence continues at coordinate 1,358 of CATIWR010115112.1, forward strand.
CATCACATAGGTATGAGAAAATCCCCCACTCATTCCAAAGCATTATATAAGAGGAAGACATATAAGTCTATACTCAAATGCCATTATTGCATGAGATATGGACACATTAATGTTTGTTGTTATATTAGGAAGCCACACCTCAAATTGGAGGATCTTTCAAAGCCTAATCCCTTAGGACCCAAGTATGCTTGGGTACCAAATAAGAGACGATTTATTTGTGTTGTATAGGGGTCTTTGGCAGCCACCAATGAATCAAATGATTGGCATATGGATATTGGATGCTCAAAACACATGACAAGTAATAGGAAACTATTCATGGGCCTAAAGGAAAAAAAAGGTGGTGATGTCACATTTGGTAATAATGCCAAGGGTAAGGTAATTGGCATTGGAACCATTGGTAAGAATGGTTGCTCTTTAATTAATAATGTTTTGTTAGTTGATGGCTTGCAACAAAATTTTCTTAGTGTAAGTCAGTTGTGTAACAAAGATAATAAAGTCACCTTTGACCCTAGAGAATGTTGAGTTACCACAGTAGTGGATAAAAGGTTATTGTCAAGATTGAAAGGAAAGGTAATACCTATCTAATTGACTTAGACAATTTGACTAATCAATCTTTTAAGTGTCTTATGTCTCTTAGTAATGAAGCATGACTATGACATAAAAGACTTGGACATACTAGCATAGAGCTCTTACAAAACTTATATAAAGGCAAGCTAGTGGAAGGTCTTCCTAAGCTAAGTTTCTCAAATACAAGACATATGGTCCTTGCTAAATGGTAAAGCAACATCAATCTTCCTTCAAAGCTAAAAATGTTGTAAGTTCATCTAGACCCTTCAATTAATTCATATGGACTTAATAGGACCTACTAAGAGTGCTAGTTTTGGTGGAAAACATTATGCACTAGTCCTAGTTAAAGATTATTCTAGGTTTACTTAGGTAATCCTTTTAAGCTCATAAGTATGATACCTTTAATGCTTTCAAAAGCTTTGCAAAAAGAATTCAAAATGAAAAGGGTTACTTTATTTCTTCTATAAGAAGTGACCATGCAAAGGAATTTCAAAATGAAGCTTTTGAATCTTATTATTTAGAAAATAGGATGTTCCATAATTTTTCATCCCCTAGAATGCCCCAACAAAATGATGTTGTAGAGAGGAAAAATAGAACACTAGTAGAGATGGCTATAACTATGCTTAATGAGTATTCTTTGCCAAGTTACTTTTTGGCCGAAGCCATTAATACTTCATGGTTACACGATTGCACCATTGAGTATCACCAAGGGAAGGCAAATGTGGTTGTTGATGCTTTGAGCAAGAAATTGAGAAGTGGTATAGCTCATTTATAGGTATTTCCATTATCTTATTTAGTTCAATTACGAGTTATGAATATGGAACTAAACATACAAAAGAATGGGGTATTGGTTGCTACTTTTCAAGTTAGACCAATGTTGCATGATTGAATTAAAGAACCACAGGGTAAGGATCCCAAGTTACATAAAATGATTGAAATGGTAAAACATGGGAGACATGAAGATTTTGATATTCAAAACGATGCCTCGATGTTAGGTTCTCATATTTGTGTGCCTAATGTTGATAACTTGCGAAGAGAAATCCTAGAAGAAGCACATAATGCTCCATATGCCATGCATCTAGGAATGATGAAGATTTATAATACCCTGCGATCTTATTTTTTCATGGCCTAAGATGAAGAAAGATGTAGCAACCTATGTTTCAACATGTTTGACTTGTCAGCATATCTAAATGGAACATCAAGCACCAGCTAAAAAATTGAAACCATTAAAGATTCTAGTATGGAAATGGGAAAGAATAACCATGGACTTTGTATATAGGTTACCAAAGACTTTGAAGAAGAATGATGCTATATGGGTGATCATTGATAGACTAACTAAGTCAGCTCACTTTTTTCCTATTCAATGGGGTAGTTCACTTAAGCAATTAGCCAAGAAATATGTGGATGAAATTGTCAGATTACATGGTGTTTCAATGTCCATTGTATCAGATATAGATCTATGATTTATGTCTCAACTTTAGGTTAGTTTGTAATAGGCTTTGGGTACCAAATTGAGTTTTAGTACCACTTTTCATCCTCAGACAGATAGGCAATAAGAAAGGACAATTCATACATTTGAAGACATTCTTCAACCTTGTGTGATAGAGTTCAAAGGTGCATAGGATGAATATATTACCTTGATTGAATTTGCTTATAATAATCATTATCACAACAGTATACATATGGCACCATATGAATCATTATCACAACAATATACATATGGCACCATATAAAGCACTATATGAAAGAAAATGCCAAAGTTCTATCTACTAGGATGAAGAAGGGATGCATGTTTTAAAAGGGCCAAAACTAGTGCAGGACATAATGGACAAGGTGAAGGTAATCAAGAGCAAACTTAAAGCAACACAAGACAGGTAAAAGAGCTATGCAGACTAACATAAAAGAGAAATGGAATATGAGGTGGGAGACAAAGTGTTCCTTCGAGTTTCACCATGGAAATGAATAATTCGATTTGGCAAGAAGGGGAAATTGAGTCCTCATACATAGGACCCTATGAGATACTAGAAAAAATTGGTCCATTGGCTTAGAGGTTAACACTACCACTTCAGATGGCTCAGATTCATGATGTGTTCCATGTGAGTATGCTAAGAAAGTATCGATCTGATCCTACTCATATACTTAGGAATCCAACAATAACAATTGCAGATGATGTAAGTTACATTGAAGAACTAGTGAAAATCGTTGGTTATAACACAAAATAGTTACGAAATCGAGAAATCCGTTTAGTTAAGGTGTCATGGAGAAACCATTCATAAGAAGAGGCTATATGAGAAATCAAAGAGAACATGAAATGATAATATCCACATTTATTTACAGGTATTGAATTTCGAGGATGAAATTCTTTATAATAGGAGAAGAAATGTAACATCCCCATCCACATTCATTGACATTATCACATGAAAATATTCATTGCATAAATGATTTGAAATCCAACATGAACATATGCATTAGATAAATGATCATTTAGACAAGTGAACTGGATAAGCACGTGATGACACATGCACTATTGCATTTGGGACACTTAAACATATGTGTTATGCTTGTATAGTTACATGGCAAACTATCTTATCTTGTGTGCATGTTATAACATCATAAATAATGGTGTTATAGAGCTTTTTTTAAAGTATAAGGGGCATCTAGGAATTAAGAGATAGATGAAGGTGTTTAAGGAGTGAAGAAGAAGGACTAAAAGAGGAAAGTGAACTTCCAAACAATATGAATGCAACACCATAATATTGCCTTGTTACCATAGTTAAAAGTGGAATTTTTGACCCTTTAGGACTAGAATACAAAGCTTAGATGTGAATTACATCAGGAAAAAGAGAGAGCTAAGGAAGAAAGAAAGGAAAGAAGAAGGAGAAGAAGGAGAGCGAGGAGAGCGAGCTGCCTAAGAAGGAAGCCTAAGGTTTTCTAGTTTTAGGAAAATAGGTAAGCTAATTTATCTTCTTCTCAAATGAAATTAACCCCTCATGACATGTTAGTCATGCATGGTTAGTGAGAATTATGGAGTATTTGAGGTAGAACTCTTAGATGGAAGTTGAAATTCATGAGAACAAAAGCTGATTGTGTCAGTTTTGTTGTTAGAGCAGAATTTTATACCCACTATTTTATAACCCAAGAAGTGGAATTAGGGAAAGTGAAAATATGAAAGTTGTATCTTTATGCCCCATATAAATGCATATGAAATATTTTTGCTTGATTTGGTGTGTGTGAGGAGTTATGGCTCCTTCATTAGGGTTGTTTCACAACCAACCAAAATCACCTCAGTCTTTCTATTTTCTTATATTTTAATGACCTTATGTTTGAATTTAGACAAAGTGTAAAACATGAAATTTGTAGGGTTATATCCCCTATAAACAGTTATAAAGCAGTTTGGATTGATTTGTTATGTAGAAAGAGATATGCATCATTGATTGTGACTCACCCTGTACCAAGAAGAAACCTCACATGTCTTTTAATTTTGCTTTCCAAGAATTTGATAGCCATAGATTTGGAATTTGGTAATGTTTTAAACTTGAAATTTTTATATTTATGTATGATATACATATCTGTAAAATATTTTTGCCAAATTTAGCATGTTTGTTGAGATGTTGCCCCCTTCATCATGACTGATTGTCACTACGTTAAAAGTCTGCTCACCTTGAGATTGGTCATTTGTTTTGGTGACTTTATTAAATGAATTAGACAATTAGTAAAACATAAAAAATTCTCCTTTATGTGTTGTGCAACTTCTAATAAATCTTTTTTTTGCAATTTGATTTGTACAATTTATGATATACCCAAGAATGTAAGACCTACTCAGACTGAGATGACATTGAAAAAGGGCAAAATTCAAAAATTCACCATATTTTCTATATGTCTTATATTAATATGAAATTTGAATATGTTATATGATTATGTGTCTAGTTTAATTTTAAAAAAGAATGAAGTCATTTAGGTAAGTATACCTAGAGTTATTTCTATGAGAGTGTAGCAACCTCAGGCTGCCACATAAGGAAAATATGCATAAGCACTAGGTCCACTTGCATGGATCATGCCATAGTTGCATACCAAGCATTCATAATCATTTTGACATACTTATAACCATGTATGTATCAAATTTTAGGATCTCAACACTTCGAGGAAGCCTTAAAAAGAGAACCAAACTTACCATAAAGGTTGGTCACATCGAAAGATGAGTAAAAATCGTAATTAGTTTCTAATGTGTATGTGTGATAATTTTATGATATGATTATGTTCTATTACATGTATATGTGATTGAATTGTTACATTTTACATGTGAATACAAGTCAAATGAGAATTATATGATCTTAATGATTACTTGGTAGACCATTGTTATGAACACTTTCATATGGAACTAAAAGGATGTTGTGACCAACTTGTCAAATACTTGCAAATCACATGGAAGATGGACCAATATGTCCCATTGGCACATGTTATTGATCAAATGATTCACTTGTTATATGCTAGCTAACAAAATCAAATGTCACTTGAATCATATGAATTTTCGGGAGTAGTGTTTGCCTTACAAGGTCATGACAAAAATCAATCTATTGTCCTTGCACTAGCATAGTTAATTGTTATATTTGTAATGTATCTTGATGATATTTGATTGTTGGTTGTGCCATTAGAATTTGATTATTGTTTTTATTTATTGAGTCCTGACTCACCAAATCACAATCATTTTGTTTCAAATACTGAAACATAGGGATTGGACACTTTGGTGCATAAAGTTTTGCTTAGAGATACATTGACCACATGTCGTCGATTGAATTCTAAGTCTCTCTCTCCTTATGTCATGTACATACATCTATATAGGAACCAATTTATAGTCACTAGCCTTGAACATTAGTTAATATATATGTACATTAATACATGTTGGATTGTATATGTATGATGAATAAACACCTTTATGCATATGCAATTTTGGATATGGATGCCATGATTTTTAAATGAACGTGGTCGTTACATATAGGGGAAGAAGGAGTGCTCTGTCATAGCCTCAAGCTAAATGGGGCAAGATAACCAATGTAAATATGGTTAGGACCTCAAGACAGTTTACAAATTTTGGCATGCCCCTCTTTAAGGCATTTAAGAGTTTGTAGAAGAAGGGAATATTGAAACCCTTAACACTGAGGTTGCCTCCCAATCCATTTCCTAAAGAATATGATACCAGTGTCTATTATGCCTTCCATTAAGGAGCAAGACACAATATTGATGATTGTTACAGGTTGAGACATGAGATTCAAGACCTGAGTGACAATAAGATGATTGTGCCACCAAACTCAAGGAGAGCAAGTATATTAGGAACCCTCTCTTGAACTATTATAATGCTTCTCCTCCTAATCAATAGACATTTATGATAGATTTTAGGGTGTTTGAAGAGGTTGTTATGGCTACTTTTGAAGAAGTACCAAAGGATCTTGCTATCATGGTTTACACTATTAACCTATAGGAAAGTTTAGATGAGGAAATAATGGAGGCAAGAGTGAAAAGGATGATGAAGCTATATGAGGAAAGCGATGAAGAAAATAAGGGGGAACAAGTGAACCACATAACTCAAAGTGTGAAATACTACCCCTATAGGGAGGCTCTTAAGGAACCAAGAGTTGAGAAGAAGTTGGGCAAACTTGTTGTGAAAGAAAGGAAGGATGACAACCCTATCATAAAGCAATAGAAAAAGATGCCTATTAAGATTAGTATGTGGAAATTGCTTGTTACTTCTCAAGCGCATAAAAAAGTTATGATTGAAGTCATGTCTAACTTGATCATTTCTACTGAAGCCATTTTGAAAGATTATTGTTCTGGTCATCCATAAAAGAAAATCACCTTTCTGAATGAGGAGTTGCTGCTAAAAGGAAGGGATCATAATCTGGCTTTATTTATTACAGTTGATGTGAAAAGGAAGTACACTTCGTGTATGATGGTTGATGATGGCCTCGGGATTAGCATCTACCCCTTAAAGTTACTATGCACGTTTGGATTGTCTGAGAAGGATTTGGAAGTTTCTGATAGTATCATCTAAGCTTATGAAAATAGTAGGAGGCCAGCTTATCGTGTGTTCAAAACTGTAGTGAAAATGGACATCATAGAGGCAATGGTGGAATTTACAATTTTGGACATTCCTATCACTTTCATACTATTGTTGAGATAATTGTGGTATCACCCACTATGTGGTATACCTTCCACTATTCATCAAAAAAGTTAAAATTCCTTAGAAAAGTGAGATTGTGATCATTTGTATAGAGGTTAGAGAGATTGTGTTAATGCTGAACATGGTTGTTTCATACCTTACAGGGTTCTAAGTTACTGAAGTCGTTGACAGGTGGGTTGATTCGAAGGTGATGAGTATCATGAAGAACATGAACTTTTTGGCTAGTTAGGGTTTGGGGAAGCATTCTACTAGTATGCCAAAGTTTCTGAAAATCCCTAATCAAACTATAATGAAAGGACTATGCTACCATGTTGAAGAGTCAAAGAGTCAAAAATGGAAGTGAAGGATCTTCATGGATCGTAGTCTAATTTCTTTGTGAAGGAAGAGGAATCTATTTGAAAGGGTGAGCAAGAGGCTATTAAGGATGAGGAGTCATTACGAGATGACATAGATAAACTTGAGAAAACCTTTTTCCAAATGGATACTAATGAATTAGGCTATCAAAATTATTAAGATTCATCAGAGGAAAAGGATGAGAAAAGGAAAAGGAAGAAGAAATGTTAACAAGTTACAAGGACAGAGGATAATAAAGAGTCGAATTAAATTGTTATCCTGTATGGCCATCACACTATGTGGTCTTAGAATGATAAGAAAAAGCTCTTAGAGGAAGAATAATAATCCTTAGAACAATGCTTCTTAGCTATAGGAGTCAATTTCATGAAAAAGAAGTCTAGGATCAATAATCAAGGTACTCCTCTTGTAGATCCAAAATGGGGGTATACTAGTTTGTGCAAGTTCACTAAAGGTACATACATTGGATTAACTTTAGTAAATATCAAGGACATGATTCTGAATTCCATTAAGGACATGGGCAATGGTAAAGAGGCATAAGATCAAGCTAAGTTAGAAGGGGTGGGCCTTGGGAGAGCTTTATAAAGATTGAGTTAAGGGATAGCTAGATGAAACAAGAATTTGAAGAGGTAGTGGAGATTGTAGCTGGTATAAAAGTAGAGAAATAGTAAGATTCTGAATAGGGTGATGATCTCAATGCTGCAACTTGTAAAGAAGGAAAGGTCAAAAGGGAGAAGGCACTTATGGAAGAAGCTCCTATAACCTACCAAAATAAGCTATTTTTCTTGATATTATTGGTGTTCTTATTTCCAATTTTTTTTGAAGATGATGATGTATTTCTTTCTAAGTTTAAAGTAATCAATGATAATTTTGCTTACTTGTGCGATGGATTTTCTAACGTAGTGTGCATAACATCCATCATTTCTTAAAGATATTTAACATTAATTATGTGCATACCACTAGATTTAATCTTCACACATAAGAAAATCCCAAAATCTTGCTCATTGTTAGTGATGTCACATTGAAATAGTAGAGGAATTTGAACAGCTGCTCAGAAAGTACAAGAAGGTCTTCTTTTGGACATATGAGGATATGCCAGGGGTTGACAAGCGAATTGTGAAACATCAGATCTTGACCTACCCACATATAAGGCTGATAAAATAGAAGCTCAGGAGGATGAGACTAGAATGGGCTTAATTGGTTAAAAAAGAAGTGGCAAAGCAGCTAAATGCCAAATTTCTAGAAATTGTGGAGTACATGAAATGGCTAGCAACCATAGTGTCAGTACCAAAGAAAGATGGAAGACTAAGGATGTGTATGGATTGCATGAATTAAAATAAGGCTTGCTCGAAAGATGACTTTCCATTGCCCCATATCAATGTGTTAATAGATAGTGCTATAACGTGCGTTATGTACTTATTTATGTATGAGTTTTCTACTTACAATTAGATCTTCATGGCTATCACGTATAAGGTAAAATGGCTTTCATCACAAAATGGGGGGCATTTTGCTATAAAATAATACGAGGGAGACATATTAATAGATAGTAATGACTTTGTTTAATGATTTTAATTGATAAAGAGGTAGAGGTTTATATGGATGACATGATGGTGAAGTTTGAAACAATAGGGGGATAAAGAGGATCAATAAGTACAACTTAAGGTTTAATCCCAAGAGTGTGTTTGAGGCAACCTCTGACAAGCTATTAGGACATGTGGTAAGCAAGAAAGGCATCAAAATGGATCTAGACAAGGTAAAGGCTATTTAAGACATGCCTGCACTTAAGATAGAGAAGGAGGTTTGAGGTTTCTTAGGTTAGCTGCAATATATCAATAGGTTCATAATAAGACTTCCCCCCCATTTGCGACCAATATTTAAGTTGTTGAGAAAGGACCTATCAATGAATTGGAATGAATAGTTTCATAAAGCCTTTGAAAGGATAAAGGACTATTTGACCAACATACTAGTATTGAAACCCCCAAAACCTAGAAAGCCATTAATCTTGTATCTAATAATAGAGGGAAATGTAATGGGTGTGATGTTAGCTCAAGAAGATGGGACGGGTAATGAACTTGTCATGTATTACTTCAACAAAAAGCTTATGTCTTATGAAGAAAAGTATAATAAGGTAGAGAAAACTTGTCTAGCATTAGTATGGGCCACAAAGAAGCTAAAGCATTATTTCCAGTTATACTCTGTAGAGGTAGTCTTGAAGCTAGGCCCAATTAAGCACCTGTATGAGCCCTTCTAAATTTGAATGGGAGATTGGCTAAGTGGTTAGTATTTCTAATCGAGTTCGATATTGAGTATATGACTAGAAAGGTAATCAAAGGGTGGGCAGTCATAGAATATTTGGTACAACAACATCTCAAAGAGGGAAAAAATGAAATTTTTGTAGTTTCCTGATGAAGGATTAAGTGCAATCGAGCTATTGGGTTAAAGAATGTTTTTTGATAGGGCGATAAACAAAAAAAGGGTAGGTGTATGAGTAATTATGATCTCGCCATAAATAAATCTCTTTCTAATAGTAGAGAAGCTAGATTTCAAGGTGACTAACAACATGGTTGAGTGTGAACCTTGTGTATTTGGGCTAGAACTCTTGAAGGAAATGAGAGTTAAAACTGCTATAGTGTTCAAAGATTCATTATTGGTTATCTCCCAGGTGACAAATGAGCGAAAATTAAAGGAAGAATGGTTAATTCCATACTTGGAGCATTTTGAAAAGGATTACATAAATTTTTGAAAAATCATATTCCATCACTTGCCACGAGGGGAGAACCATTGGTCGAGGCCTTAATAACTTTGGTTTCTATTTGGGATGGAACAAAGACAATGTCTTTAAAGCTTCTTATGATGCTCAAAAGAGTGGTATAAGCGTCAATGGAGAATCACTCTTTATACTATGATGTGCAAAGGTATCTAAAGAGGGGTAAATACCTTGAGGGGACTGAAAAGATATATAAAGAGATAATACAAAGATTAGTGTCATAATTTATCATCTATGATGGTATGATATATAAGAGGATGTCTAATGAGATTCACTTGAGATGTTTAGTAAAGAAAGAGGCGAATAAAGTTATGAATGAAGTGCATGAATGAGTTTGTGTTCCTCATATGAATGGAAGGCATTAATAAAGAAAATTTTACGGCTAGGATACTACTGGACCACAATTTTGCAAGATTGTATTCAAATGGTTTGAAGTTGTCATAAATGCCAGGTTCATGGTAGCCTCAGACATTTGCCACCAACCAAATTGCAGAATCTGACTTCAATATGGCCATTTGTAGTCTAGGGCATCATATTGGTAGTAGATTACTTTTCAAAGTGGGTAGAGGTCGATGCCTTTAGTAAATTAGGGGCAAAACAAATGGCTTGATTCATCGAGAAGAATCTTATCTATCAATATGGCCTTTTCGGATCACATTGTTATGAATAATGGTGTTCATTTTGAGGCTGAGGTCAAGGAAATCTAAAAGAAGTATGGAGTAACTCACCACAAGTCATAACCATATAGGCTGCAAGCTAATGGGGTAGTTGATGCAATTAATAAGAACATGAAAAATGTTCTCATAAAAATGGTCAAAACATAGGGACTAGTCGAAAAAGTTATCGTACGTCTTCAGGATTACCAAACTAAAACAAGAACATCAATTGGAGTGACATTATATTCTTTGGTGTGTGGGATGAAGGTGATATTGCCAATTGAGCTAGAGGTGAAGTCCTTATAGGTATTAGTTGAGTCCAATGTCCTTCAATACTGGTGGGTGAAAAACATGTTTGAACAATTAACTTTATTAGGTGAGAAGAGGTTGAAGTCCCTTTACACATCTAACTATATCAAGCTAGAATGGTTCGAACATTTAATAAAAGGTTTCAATCAAATATGATAAAGGTTGGCAATTTAGTGTGGAAGGCAGTCTAGCCACAAACTCAAGATCATTAAGAAAAGCTCAGATCGAACTAGGAAGGCCTCTATGTGGTCAAATAGATCTATCCGAGTGGTGCAATGAAATTATCAGACATGGATGGGAACAAGTTTGCCAAACTAGTAAAACTAGACAGGTTGAAAAGATACCTAATGTAAGATGAGAGAAAAATAAAGTAGTTCGCTAAATCAAAAACCCAAAAAGGTGGTTTAAGCAAAAATTAGGGCATAAAATCATAAAACAAAATAAAAAGAAAGAAATGGCTTACTAAGTCAAAAACCAGAAAAGGGTGGCTTAGGCAAAAGTTAATGTAAAGAAAAAAGGGAAAAAAAAAAGGATGCATACAAGGTAAAAGGTGAGCAGTTGAGCTATAGAAGGAAAGACAAGGGTAAAGGACAAGTGGCTAGCCAAGCAAAGGCATTGAACAAGATGATTAGATGTTCTAATGTGCTACTATTTAAAGTACTAGTCATGCATTCAATTGATATGTAATGTGTAAAATATAAATGGTTTATGTTAAGCATAACATCAAAATAAAACATGTTCACATAATTAATGTAAATTTTATTATACATGGCCTTGAACTAGAATCACATATATAAAAGAGTGATTTTTTCCATGAAAGATCATTGTTTGCTATTCTTTGGGAGGATAAAGAGAATATCTGCAACTCTAAAAATCATATAGCCATGCCACATAATATGCATCATCTTAAAGCTGTGGATCTTTTGTCAATACAAATTTCATAGATATAGCGATTGATCCAAGTAGTCTCAACCCTGTCTAAGAAGCATTAAGACAAAGGACCATCAATAAAGGAAGTGAGGACCTCTACCTCGAGCTGAGAAGCACTCGAGCAGGAACATGAAAAGTGCTCGAGGCTAAAGTAAGAAGGATGACGTAGTCCTCATAAGTCCTTAGGGTAGCACATGACCAATTCCATCATGAGTAGCTCTAACAAATGTTGGTGATGGTGATGCAAGACATCCACTCGGCTCTAGTAGTACCTGACCTCAATAAATAACGGTTTAAGTGGTGTTGCAGATAATACAACCTCGCATCCATAGTAGGGGTAACCAATAGTCCCAATGTCTCTTACAACCATATTTGAAAGAATGAAATAAAATAAATAGCAAGCTCATTAGGTTGAAAATACGAAATGGTGGCCTAAGCAAAAATAAGTAGTTCGTTAGATTGAAAACCCACAAGGGTGGTTCAGGCAAAAATAAGGCTAATAAGAATAATAATGAAAGATAAATGATGAGAAATGAAGAGAAAAATAAACTGCAAGAGGAATTCTTACCTGAAGTAACAACATGCTACCTGAGAAAGAGTCACTTATCTAGATCTACAATGGTCTCACCTAAGATAATCAATGTGAGAGTCCTCCCTGACTAAGCTTCCTTTAAAAGTGGTAAAATTTGTAAATCAATCTCCTTCTCCATAGAAGTACTTGCCCATCTACTTTGTTACAGTAATACAGGCCTGTGTCACTCGAGCATGACCCTTAGAGAGGAAGAGAGTGAGAAAAGAAGCCATGAGAATCTTCCCCTTACCTTGCATGTACCTAGGTACTTCCTCATACCGTATATCAAATAGCTCCATCATCTTTCAAACATGTGGATAATATAGTTATGGTAGAGCAATTCGATCTATAACCATAACATGACAGTTAAGATTGGCCCTAAATTCTTCTAGCAAGGGGTAGATCTTTGTATCCCCAAAGTGAAAGGTATGGGTACTGGAATCCCATAGATCGTATGTCACCCAAAGGAAACTTGCATTTAGACAGACAAAAGAAAGATAACAGAAAGTTGTAAGACTTACCTAAGGTAGATTAGGCCAGATATGGGGTGGAAGTGTTAAACCTTCAAGGTTCCAAGTTCGTTTTTGATGATCATAAATAAGACATAGGACTAACAATTGCCTACGATTGTTTATGTTAAATCCTATAGATACATCAACTCTTTGAATCATAATTATTAAAGATGAATTTGCTATCAACACATTTGAGTTAAAGGTTGAAAAACTCTAATTATTAAGGAGTGAAAATCAAAGCCAACTCAATTGAAGTTCCCAATAGGCATTGGACAAGTGCTCTAATATGAGTTATGCTTTTTGGACCTGGCACAAGAGTTATGTTTTCGCAATGATCATTAGACAAGTACTCCGAGGTTGAGCCTTACTCTCTGGACCTCGCTACGGGCATTATGCTTTCACAACAAGCACTGAAAAGTGCTCCAGTATGTGCTACAACTTCTAGACCTCCTAATAAGGTACACTTAAATAATCAATGGGCATTGAGATGCTTCCAATGGGCAAAACTCTAATAGGCATTGAATCACTTCTACAAATTTTGAAAAATAGAGCATAAAGATCACATTTTTTGGAAATCAATAATAGGTATTGAGTGAACTTCAATGGGCATTAAGGATAGAATCAATGACCATTGCTTATATCCAATGTCCATTGAACAAAAAGAGAAAATGACATATAAATAAAAGAAAAGGAAGAATCTTGAGTCATTAACCTTCAACAACTACTTTCAATGGGTGTTTCGATAGGACAAATGGTCGTTGAAGCAAAATATTGACTGACAATCGCTCATTTACATGAAGCCAATAATTGTGGGTGCCTCTCGAGTCACTAACATTCAACAGCTTCTTTTAATGGGTGTTTCGATAGGACCAATAACCATTGAAGGTAAATATTGATTGACAACCACTCATTTGCATGAAATTAACAATTATGGATGCCTCAATAATAGGTATGGAATTTTTTCAATGGGTGTTAATTACTTATAGCTATAATGTGAAGTGACAACTCTTTTCTGATAGCTAGTTCCTTATTCAGTCTATAGAAGGCTATAAGAGGTTTTAATCCGTTGTGAAAACCACTTTCAATGAAAAAGGTTGTTACATTGTAAACATAGAGTGATCTAACATCCAAAAAGACATTCATTGATCAAGCTTGGGAGAGATCTAAAAGAGTTATTTTTAAAACAAAATTTGAAGGATAAACATCTCAAGAACCTTCTTTCCTTTTTCACTCACATTAAACATACCTTGTGAATGTGCTTTGAACATCCATTCTTGCTTGAGTGAGAAAGTTTTCCTTTCTAAAAAAATTTTATAATTTATTATTATGTAACTTAATGTTGAGAAACTCTTTGAAAGTATCTCTTGTGAAATGTTTAAGGTAGTATCTGGAGACTACTTTGGGTTAAGGTTTAAGTAATAATTGTGAACTATTTGTTGGAGGTTGATAGTGCCTGAAAATCTATCACCTGTAAAGGCTGGGTAGTGCTTAAAAACTTACTTATGTAAAGATTGTTGGTAACACCTTAAACTATCAAAATTATGAAGGCTTTAGTAAAAATACAAGAGGAAGGTTGTAGGCAAGTTATGTTGAACCTCTATAAATCTTGTATGTTGATTCTTTATCTATTTTTATATTTAGTTTGAATTTATAAATTTGTTATTTCCCTATTTAACCCCCCTTCTAAGGTAGTAAGCAACAACAAGGAGAGACCTTAGAAATAAGAGTTTTAAAGAGAAGAGCCACACATAGGTATTTATAGAAAAGGATAGGGTTTGGTTAGTGCTTGACAATTGTAGGTAGCTTAATAGGGCTACACAACCCACTTAAGAGGTCTGTACAGTTAATAAGTAGTCTATACAGACCTCCTTTTAGGTTGTACAAGCCCAAATTTCTAGAAACATTTTTACAACACATCCTCGCATTGTTTGGCCTAAGAATTACTTGTTTTTGCTCCAAGATGCATAGATGCAAATAGAAAAAGCCAAAATGGTTCAACATGTGTTTAGAATATAGTGTTAGAGGCCAAAATCAAATTTTGCACTTGAAAACCAAAATTTCAAATTTTAACAAAGATAAAAGCAAAAAGTCACTGGCATCATAACAATCAACCCAAATTGAGGCTTTCAAATCACCTAAAATATCAATCACAACTACGCAAAATGTCAATAATATCCTAAAATGTATTACACTAAAAAGAAAAAGTCCTAAAAGATATAAAAGTGTTAGGCATGATCAGTCCTCCCCACTTACTGAAGGTATCTCCTCATCATCCACTCCTAAGTTGGTCCCATGTGCTTCCTATTAAAGCCCTGCTTAGTCATTGGAATCAATGTCTCAATTAAGGCCTCAAACTCTGCTAGGCGCTAATCCTTATATCGAAGGTCATGCATCAAATGTTAGATAATCTCTTATGGGAAATCTAGGGGTTAAGATGGTTAGGACACGAGTCACACACAAAAGCACAAATAAAAAACATGCATACAAGTTGGTCTAGTGCACCAAGAAGGAGGGGTTGAATTGGTGGCTATTTTTAAAATTAGGAAGGTGAGTTTAAGTGTTTTGAAGTTGAAGAAAAAGATGAGAATAAATAACACAAAGGTTTATAGTGGTTTGGGTATTAACAAACCCTACGTCCACTCCCCAATTCTTCACAATTGAGTATTTCACTTCACTAAACTAGTGTTTTCATGCTCACACTAAACTTTTACAACTTGTATTTATGGCTCACATAATAACCTTACAACTTGTGTTTTCTAGGCTCACATAACAACCTCTCTCAAGTGTTTTGTATCAGCTCACATTTCATAAGAGCTTTTAATCTAGGCTAACTCTAAACCACTTACAATGGTGTTTGTTGCTCACACCTAACAATTAATAACACATAAATGAGAAAGAAAGATTGAGTAGCAAATTGGCAAGAGTTTGGTTACAAATTAATGAATTCTCTTACATTTACATCCGTTTGGCGGAGTATTTGTTACCCACGTCCACCAAAGAGATTCTACTTTAAAATTATCAACAAATCTCTAAGTTGTGTTAGGCAGAAGTCACACTCGCTACTATTATTTTGCTATCACAACTTTTCAATTTGCACTGAGATGCTGAAAATCGCGGTAGATAACCTCGTCCTGTGTCTAACGGCTAGCCCCCATGTCAGCTGCTCATTGGTTGTCTAAGAAATGTAGTCGTTGTGTTCTACCTACTTCTTAAAAGTCGTGATCTCGAGTTATCTTTGCCTTGGGCACGATTGAGACTGTGAATTCTTCTGTTTAAAGAGGAAATTATATCTTCTTGAGTCACAGTCACGACATAAATTCGCCCTCGTAATTTTTGATCTTCAATGAATACCTTGGTCACTTAGCATGTTGTGGCTGTGACTTTGTTTCCTCCTTTGTCATTATGAAAGTCGTAGTCACGAATCCAGTTGTGATACCCATCACAAATTCCTCTATGACTTTAGCTCACTGTCTTCAACTAAGTTGCAATTATAAATTCCTCTAGCCTAGCTTCATCCATCCTTATGACTGATTCGTGGTTGCGATTAAAGATAAACACATCACAAATTCGGATGAACTTCTCAAGGTTAGAGATTTTAAATTCCATCCAACTTTAAATGAAAAACTAACTTAGAATCTGCAAAACAACACTTAATAAAAGTATTAGAATAATCTCTATTGTCAAGATCAAAAGAGGTTCATGACTTAGGTTTAACCAACCTAGTCCAATAATCTCCCCCTTTTTGATTTTGACGACTTAGATTGATCTTATGGAAAGTCAAATGCATGAGTTGTGAAGTTGGGATGGTTAATGATGAAATGATTAATAAATGCTTAAAGAAATTCTAGTTAATGATCAAAGAAATTCTAAGTACTAAAAAAAACAAAAAATGCTCCCCCTTAACTTATGCTTTTCTCTACCAAACTGTTTTCTCCATATAATTCTCTCCCCCTTTGGCAAGATAAAAAAGAGGGTGAATGGAGAAGATCAAATAAAATGCATAAAGATGAGACAAAGTGATCATAAGGAGTAAAATATTAACTCATAGAATCATAAAAATTGCATAAAGAGTAAAATATTAACTCATAGAATCATAAAAATTGCAACCACATATATCAAATATCAATCATATAGCATAGGAAACAAAAAATTCCAAATTCAAACACTTTTATTTATTTATTAACTGTGGGATCAACAACTGTACATCAAAGATTTAAACAAAGAAAAAACTAGTCTTGATGATTAGAGAACTGTCATCATTTACAAAATCATCTTGCTCTTCATTGTTTCCTCCTCCTTTAGCTTTGTCTTCATCCTCAACCTCTTGGTTGTCTTCCTCCTCCAGTGTGTCTTCATAATCATCAAAATCTAGAAGATGACAGGGAGGAGTACCTATTTTCTCTTGTATGTCCACTAGGTCACTGTGTAGATGGGAGATAAGGAGAAATCATTTCTTCAACACCCTTATCACTTTATCTAACTTTTGGTTGATGGTGGCAAGAGATATTTTGGTCTTAGATTTTGGTTGAGAAGGTGGGACTGGTATTGCTCCTTCAATGACAAGCCTTTGTCTTTTAGAGGCTTGGGATGTTTGTAACTTTTTGGCCCCAAAAGCACCCAAACTATAGACATAGGTGTAACATCCCTATCCCTATTCATTGGCATTATCACATGAATATATTCATTGCACAAATGATATGAAATCACATATAAGCATATGCACTGTATCAAATGATATGAAATCTCACATGGACATATGCACAGGATAAATAATCATTTAGACATGTGAATTGTAAAAACACGACAATGACAATTGCACCATTGCATTTGGGATGCTTGAACATATATGCAGTGTTTGCATAGTTATATGACAAATTATTTCATGTTGTGTGCTTATTAT
>CATIWR010115116.1:0-38939 GCA_949677035.1 Omphalea diandra
GTACATAGTCAGTCTCAATCAATGAGCCATAACTCTTTCCACACAGCAAATCAATCAAAACCGGATTGTAGTTGTTTAGAGAGGACATAACCCTATAAATTTCATGTTTTACACTTTGTCAAAATCAGAACATAAGGCCATCAAAATATATGAAAATAGAAGACTAAGATCATCTCGGTTTGGATTTGACCTAGTCCTACTAAAGGAGTCATATCTCCTCATATACACAAAATAAAAAAAAACTGTTTCATACACATTTATATGAGACATAAAGCTACAACTTTCATATTTTAAACTCTCCCTAATTCCTCTTATATGGTTATGAAATCATGGGTGCAAAATTCTACTTTAAGAGTAAAATCAACAAAATTAGCTCTTGTTCTCTTGGTTTATAACTTCCATCCAAGAGCTCTACTACAATTACTCCATAATTCTTACTAACCATGCTTGATTAATATGTCATGAGAGATTAATTTCAGTTGAGAAGAAGATAAATTAACTTACCTTGTAATGACCGTATTCATATTTGCTCTGATACCAATAAACTGTAATGGCCTTTTTCATCTGACAGAACTCATGTTGCTCTGATACCAATAAATGTAATGACCACTTGTGTTTACAAATCATGTTGCTCCGATACTAATTAATTTTTTCTACCATAATTTGTAATGCTACAATTAGTACCTATCAGAGCACTCAACATCCGAGATTTGCCCGTTGGCCCCGCGATGTCATACACACCGGGATTTGCACGTCTGCCCTGTGTATGCTTGAGCCCTCTCTGATACCAAAACTGTAACATCTAAATTCATTTGTCAAACCAATAATTGTGACATCCATTATTCTCATTTGTAAATCAGCTTTGGTACCACAAATTGTAACGTCACAACGTGGCTACAGCTGCTACCTATCAGAGCACTCAACATCCGGGATTTACCCATTGGCCCCGCGATGTCATACACATCGAGATTTGCATGTTTGCCTAGCGTATGCTTGAACCCTCTGATACCACCAACTACAACTATCGACTTCAGTTGCAAATCATGGAATTTCATGTTCGGAAATGCATACACATTAAGGTTTATTCATCATACATGTATAATCCCATATGTATTTAATGTACACATGTGTTAACTAATGTCAGGACCAGTGACCATAACTAGTTCCTATCAAATGTATGTACATGATGCAAGGAGAGAGAGTTGGAATTCAGCCGATGACCTGTGTTCCATGTGTCTTTATGCAAGACTTTATGTACCAAAGTGTCCAAAGTCTATGCTTCAGTATCTGAAAAATAATTGCAATTTGGTGAGTCACAACTCAGTGAATAAAAATAATAATCAAATTCTCATGGCATAATCTATAATCAAATATCATCAAGATACATTGCAAGTATAACAATTGACTATGCAAGTGCAAATGCAATAGCTTTGTTTTTGTTATGATCGAGCAAGGCGAACATTGCTCCCGGGATATTCATGTGATTCATGTAACATATGGTTTGGGACCTATTGCTCTATCTTCCTGTAATTTGCAAGTGTTTGACAAGTCGGTCACAACGCCCCTTTTAGTTCCATATGCAAGTGCTTATTCATAAATGATATGCCAAGTAATCGTTAAGAGCATTTAATTCTCACTTGGCTTGTATTCCCATGTAACATGTAACAATTCAATCATATATACATATAATAAAACATAATCATATTATTTCCATGTAACATGTAGCAATTCAATCATATATACATGTAATAAGGTATAATCATATCATACAATTATCACATACACCCACTGAATCCAATTATTGTTTCTACTCACCTTTTAATGTGGCCAACCTTTATGGTAGGGCTTCTTCAAAGTATTAAGATCCTAAAATTTGATACATACATGGTTATATGTATATCAAAATGATTATAAATGCTTGGTATGCAGTTATGTCATGATTCATGCAAGTGTATCTAATGTTTATACATATTTTCCTTACATGGCAGCCTGAGCTTGCTACACGGTCACAACAATAAATCACGATATACTTATCCAAATGGCTTGATTCTTTTTTCAAACAAACTAGACATATAATGGGACAACATATTCAAATTTCAGGCTAATAGCAGATACACATAAAATGTGGATTATTTTTAAATGTTTCCCTGTTGCAGTGTCCTCTCAGTCTGAGTAGGTCTTACTCTCTTAAGTGTATCTAAAATTGTACTAGTCCAATTGCAATAATATTCTACCATCAATTACAAAACATATAAATGAAAATTTTTCATGTTTTACTCACTATCCATTTCAGTCTATAAGGTCACCAAAACAAAAGGACCAATCTCGGGACAAGTAGGTTCATAACATGTTGACAACCAGTCATGATAAAGGGACAATATCTCAGTAACCATTCAAAATTTGGCAAACCTATTTCACAGGTATGTACATCATATATAAATGTACAACTTTCAAGTTTGGACAATCATCAAATTCTGAATCTATGGTCATCAAATTATTGGAAAATCGAATTAAAAGAAAGGTGGTGTGTCATCGGGGTACATAGTCAGTCTCAATCAATGAGTCATATCTCATTCCACACAGCAAATTAATCAAAACTGCTTAACAGGTATTTAGAGGGAATTAAA
Source organism: Omphalea diandra (assembly GCA_949677035.1). Taxonomy (NCBI): domain Eukaryota; kingdom Viridiplantae; phylum Streptophyta; class Magnoliopsida; order Malpighiales; family Euphorbiaceae; genus Omphalea; species Omphalea diandra. Next base: position 2,628 of record CATIWR010115116.1, read on the forward strand.
CCCTACAAGTTTTATGTTTTTTACTCTGTCAAAATCAGAATATAAAGTCATCAAAATATAACAAAACAAAAGACTGAGATCATCTCGGTTCGTTTTTGAACCAGTCCTGATGAAGGAGCCATATCTCTTCACACACGCAGAATCAAGTAAAACTGTTTCATTTGAATATATATGAGATATAAGGCTACAACTTTCATGTTTTTCACTTTCCCCAATTCCTCTTTTAGGGTTATGAAATTGTGGGTGACAAATTCTACTCTAACAGCAAAATTAACAGAATCAGCTCTTGTTCTCTTAGATTACAACTTCCATCCAAGAGCTCTACCTTAATTACTCCATAATTCTCACTAACCATGCATGATTAACTTGTCATGAGAGGTTAATTTCAGTTGAGAAGAGGATAAATTACTTGCCTATTGTCCCAGAATTGGAAAACCTTAGGCAGCCCACACTTCTTCCTCTCATTCTTCTTCTTCTTCTTCCTTTCTTCCTTTCTTTCTTTCTTCCTTAGCTCTCTCTCTCTTTCATCTGGTGTAAAACCTTATTCCCTCTCTTACTAGCCCATAATGGCAGATAATTATAATTTGTATTCTTACTCTAATAGGACAAAAGACTGGTGGCTTGTTCTTATTGGTTGAAAGTTAAACAGTTTTGCTTTTAGTCCCTTTTCTTCATTCCTTCATCACCTTCATCCATTCTCTAATTTCTGGATGCTCTTTATACTTTTAGATGAGCTCTCAAACACCATTATTTATGATGCTATAATAAGCACACAACATAAAATAATTTGTCATATAACTATGCAAACACTATATATATGTTCAAGTATCCCAAATGCAACGGTGCAATTGTCATTGTCGTGTTTTTACAATTCACATGTCTAAATGATTATTTATCTTGTGCATATGTTCATGTGAGATTTCATATCATTTTTGCAATGCATATATTCATGTGATAATGCCAATGAATAGGGATAGGGATGTTACAAGTTCTCTTGTTGATGATCTTATAGGTGATTTTGAGAAATTAATTAGAGCCTAATATACGAGGGTTGGATAAAGATCATGATGAAAGCAAATCATCATGAGAAGAAAAGAAACCTCAACATCAACAAGTGGAAACACCAAACTAAGATCTTCCGAAGGATTAGTGATTCTCCAAGCATCATCCTTAGGACTTGATCATTAGTGATACATCTAAGGGTGTAAGTACTAGATCTTAACTTAATACTTTAGATAATAATCTTACTTTTGTTTCTCAATTTGAGCCAAAATCTATTGATGAGACTTGATGATGAGAGTTGTGTGATTGCTATGCAAGAAGAACTCAACCAATTTAAGGGAAACAATATGTGAAAACTTGTTCCTAGGCCTAAGGAACACCCTATTGTAGGTTGCAAATGAGTGCTTAGGAATAAGTTAGATGAGCAAGAATTCACCACTAGAAACAAGGCTAGATTGGTTGCTAAGGGTTACAACTAAAAAGAAGGCATTGACTATGATGAAACTTATGCCCCTATAGTAAGATTAGAGGCCATTAGGATTCTTTTAGCATATAAATGTCACATGAATTTCAAATTTTTTGAAATGGATGTTAAGAGAGCATTTTTTTAATGGTGTCATTAAGGAGGAAGCTTAGGTTGAACAATCTCCTAGTTTTGAATCTCATATCTTTCCAAATTATGTTTTTGAATTGAATAAAACTTTGTATGGTTTAAAACAAACTTCATGAGCTTGGTGTGAAAGGCTTAGTTCTTTTCTTTTGCAAAATAATTTTCAAAAGAGGAAGGTTGACACAACTTTATTTGTTAAAATGCATAATCATGATACACTAATAGTATAAATATATATTAATGATATTATTTTTGGTGCTACTAATTAATCCCTTTGTAAGGACTTTGTTAAGTGTATGACAAGAGAATTTGAGATGAGCATGATGGGAAAGCTCAAATTTTTCCTGGGCCTGCAAATCAAGAAAACTAAAGAAGAGATCTTCATCAACCAAGCCAAATACACAAAGGACATACTCAAGAAATTTGGCATGGAATGATGTAAAGTAGCAAAACACCAATGAGTGCTACCATCAAGTTAGACAAGGATCAATCGGATAAGTCGATTGATAAGAAGAGATATCAAGGTGTGATTGGTTCTCTACTCTATCTTACCACTTCTAGACCTGATATAATGTTTTGTGTATGCATGTGTGCTAGATTTCAATCTTGCCTTAAAGAATTTCATTTTAATGTTGTTAAAAGGATTTTCAAATATTTACATGGCACATTGCATCTAGGTTTATCATATCCTAGAGATTCATCATTTAGTCTTATAGATTATTCAAATGCAAATTATATTGGTAATCTTTTACATTGAAAAAACACTTCTAAAACTTGCAAATTCAAAAGAGAATGTTTAGTGTCTTGGTTTAGTAAGAAGCAAGTTTTGGTTGCCTTATCCACCGCTGAAGTTGGATATGTAGCTACGAATTATTATTGCACCTAAGTCCTTTGAATGAAACGACAATTAAAGATTATGAAAAAGTTGTTGATCACATTCCCATCAAATGTGACAACACTAGTGCAATAAATCTTTCAAAGAATCTCATCTAACACTCTAAGAGTAAACATATAGACATTATGCATCATTTTCTTATAGATCATGCCCAAAATGGTGATGTAGTGTTGGAATTTATAGACACTAACCATCAACTTACAAATATTTTCACTAAACCTCTCAATAAAAAAAGGGTGAACTTCATTAAGAGAGAGTTAAGAATGTTTGATGGAAGCTCCCTAAAGTGAAATTTAGATCTTATTAGAATACTCTTTGTGTGATGCAATATTCTTTATTAATTGATTGCTATGTGTGATGTATGTTTTATTTATTTCTTTGGATATCTTAATTTTGTGTGCAATTGTGTCTCTCTATGCCAATCTGTATGAATTAAGCATCAATACATTGAATGGATCACAACTTAGAAAGTTAAATCTTATCTTTTCTTAGCCATTTTTCTACCTCTATTCTGGTATTAATAGGGATCCTAGGATGTTTAACCTTCCTTTATTCTACTGCTGCAATATTAAAAAAATCACAAAAACAACAATTTGAAGAAGTTTAAATATGGGTAGGGAAAGAAGATCATTTTTCTACAAAATTGACTACCAAGCAAACTAAGTTGTACAACCCAAAATGAGAGCTATACATCCCAAGAAAAGGCTATATAGCTTATAGATACTAAACATCCCTTATTTCCTATGTTTTGAAAATAGAGAAATAGAGAAAAAAAAAATAGGAAGAGGGAGAGTAATTCCTAGATGCCTTTGTATGTTTCTATGCCCTCAAAAGCTCTTAAGTTTCTTATTTTCCTCCAAAATATTTATGGACACATAATGAAGAGATTAGGTCTAGTTCTACCTTAGAGTGAGTTAGCGTTTAGGGTTTATGTGTTTAAAAGGTATTTGAGAGATAATTTCAATAGCATAACCTTAGGGTTTCCAAGCCTCCCCCTTCCTCTTCAAATGAGGGGGAATTTATAGATAATGGGTGGGTGTACAAAGTCAAAAATGATTTTGATTGTACCATGGACATTTCTAATCACAGAAAGTGAGATGAATCTCCTAGAATTATGGTTTCCATGCAAGCTGTACGACCAGAAATGGGTTGTATATCCCTTTACCAGGGCTATGCTACCTTGGGGTTAAAGGAGTGATCAGTTCTAAAATGATCTCAAGGATAGGGTTTTAAAGTGGATAGTACAACCCTATGCATGGTTGTACAACCCTAGTTTAAGGGTTGTACAACCTTGCATGATGGGTTGTATAGCCCATCAACCATAGTATGTAACTTCGAGTTTGGTCTTAGGCTAGGTTTCAAGCTTAGTCTCAAGCTTCTTAAGGTTTCCTAAGGCCTTTAATCTTTTTCTTTGGCAATTTCCCTTACATTTTAGGAATAAGTTCAACGATTTTCATCATCCAATTTTCATCCATAAGTCTAAAATCTGAGGCTTAGAGGTGGGCCTTCAAACTCTTCGCTACCTTTCCCCTATTCAGCTCGATGCTCACATTTTACAAGGTAGCTTGTGACTTATTGTATCCTACTACCGATACCTTTCACTTTGAAGATGTGGAGTTATGTTCCCTATTAGAGGGATTTTGAGCCATTCTTGACTGTCATGTCACAACTGTAAACTAGATCGCATTGCCTCAACTAGATTGCCCAATGTTTAGAAGATGGTAAAGCTATTAGATATTCAATATGAAGAGGTACCTAAGTAAACATTGGGTGAAGAGAAGATCCTTATGACTCCTTTCATTTCCTTCTTTCCTTTCAAGGGCCACGCTCAGGCGACTCAGGCCCGTACTACAGCAGCCATTCTAATAGGCTAGTATTTATTACAAATGGATGATGGAGAGATTAATCTATAAATCTTGCCACTCTTTAAGGGAGCTAACTCATGGAGGACCCTTATGCAAATGATCTTGGGTGAGACTATCGTGGGACTTGATAGAGTGGCCTTTGGTGTCAGCAATTCCTTTACTAGAAGCCTATTGCTATTTCAGGTAAGAGCTCTTCTTGCAATATATTTTCTTGTGTGCATTTTTCTCTTTTTCTTCTCTTTTTTCTTTTTTTTCTCTTTTTCTTCTTTTTCTTTATTGCCCTAACTTTTGCTTGGACCGCCCATGTGAGTTTTTAATCGAGCGGGCTGCTCACTTTTGCTTAGGTTGCCCTTTCAACTTTTCAACCTAACTAACATATTTTATTCTTTTTCCTTTTTCCTTTAAATATTATTGCAAGAGACGTTGGCATTATTGGCTGCTCTGACCATGGATACGAGACTTTACTACCCTCAAGCATTTTTCAAATCATCGTCTGATGAGGTTGGCTGCTACAAGGGCTGAGTGGGATGAGTGGATGTCTTGTATCACTACTATCAACATCTGTTGGAGTTGCCCATGGTTGAATTTGCCTCATGTTACCTTGAGAACTTACAGGGATTGTGTCATTCTTTTTGTTTTGGCTTCAGGCACATTTTATGATCTAACCCATGTGCGTCACCAATTTAGTGCTCTTCAGTTTGAGGCACAGTTCCTCCTTTCATTTGTAGAAGTTCCCTTATCTAACGCTTCTTAAAAAGAGTTAAGGCTCTATGGACCAACTGCCACATCTATGACTTTTACATTAGTTGAGACTCTCAGCCTAAAAATGACACAGACTACATGGCATGGTTGCGAGACCTTTAGAGCTATAGGCATCACATTAACAAATAGTAGATAATGATCTCTCATAGAACAAATTGTTTAATATTTACTCTTAATTTAAAAGCATGTATGACTAATTAAATTTAATTATACGAATGTACTTCCATTAGATATAATGCTTAACAAGAATCATTTACATTTTGCACGTTACACATTAATTAAGTGCATAATTTATGCTTTTAATGTTGGCACATTAGAAAATCTAATTATCTCACTCAATGCCTTTGTCTTGATGATCCTTTACTCATTCATCCTTATCTTTTCCATTGTAGCCTAAGTATCTTGTTAATGGTCCTCTAGTGGTCTGTCACACTCTCTCAACTTTTTGTTTGCATTTATTTCTATGCTTTAACTTTGACTTAAGTGGCCTTTTCAGGTTTTTGACTTAGCGAGCACTTTCTTTCTTTTTACTTTTTCTTCTTCATTATTTATTTATGACCTAATTTTTGCCTAAGCCACTCTTTCAAGTTTTTGACTTAGTGAACCTTCTTTTTTTATTATTATTTTTCTCACACCTTGCTTGAATTACTTTTCAATCATTCTAAGATCACTAACTCAATGAATTGATTCCCATCCATGTATGCTAGTTTCACCGTGCCATCCGAGCATATATGTTTGACCAAATAGGAGCCTTTCTAATGTTGCTTGAACTTTCCCCAAGGATCTTGAGTTTGTGGTTAGATTGCTTTCAACACAATATCACCAACCCTTATTACGCTCAACTTGACTTTTTTGTTAAATGTGCAGCCTATCCTCGCTTGATACAGTTGAATACGGTACTAGGGCTTTAGCCTCTTCCCATCCAATAGAGCCAGTTATTCAAGTCTACTCTTCGTCCATTGTATTCATGAATGCCAGACTCAACTATACTCGTAAGGACTTCATTTCCAGCTCAAATGGTAACACTGCCTCCATCCTATGTACCAAAGAGCATGATGTCATCCAAGCTAAGGTCCTTGCAATAGTTCAATAACCCTATAAGGTGAAAGGTAATTTCTCAAACCATTCTTTATACGTCTCAACCATTTTGACAAGGATGTTTTTGATGTTCTTATTTGCTGCTTCCACTGCTCTGTTAGCCTACAATCTGTAAGGTGGTGACTTATGGTGAACCATATTTTCCCAACATAACCTTAACCTCTGCTTTGAAATGGACACCATTATCTGTAACAACATGGTGTAACACACCATAGTAGTAGATAAGATTTTTCTTAATGAATCGTGACATCTACTTTACCCCTAACTTACCAAAGGCTTTAACCTCAATCCACTTCGAGAAATAGTCCATTGCCACTACAACATATCTATGCCCCCCTTATAAAATTTGGTCTGATTTCTCTGATCACATCAACCTCACATGCTATGAAGGGCTAAGGTGAGGTCAAATTTTGTAATTTAGTTGGTAGTAGATGATTGAGACTACCATGAACTTGACATTTGTGACAGCTTCAAACCTTTTAAATACCTTCATGCTCCATAGTTGTCCAATATATCCCAATCTCAAAATTTTCTTTGCTAACACTTTACCATTCATGTGGGAACCATAAACCCCTGCATGCACCTCTTTCATGATCCTACTGGCTTCTTCTTCTACCACGCACCACAAATGAACTCCATTGGGCATTCTCTTATACACTATCCCATCATAAACCATAAAATATAAAGATAACCATCAGATCACATATTTATCTTTTTTTTCTTTGCCTTGTATATCAAAATATCAAGGACGGTTCTCTACTAATACTTACATTACTCCTATATCCATGTAACAAGGCACCCTAAATCGAAGTGTGACAAGTGATTTCATGGGCATTACCTCTAGCCCATCCCAAACAAAGACTAGAGTGGCCAAGGCATCAACCATTGCATTCTCTTCTTTGGCAGATGATGGAATGTGACTCTCAAAAAATTCTACACAAACCTTTTACGTGCTCTAGATATGGGCCTAAACGTTATTCTTTTAGTTTTCACTCTTTCGTTACATACGAAATGACCGACAGTGAGTCCTTAAGCACCTCTGCTATCTTAACTCTTATTTGCTTCAAGAATTCGAGTCTTAGTGCACATGCTTCATACTCAGTCATATTGTTAGTCACCTTGTACTCAAGCTTTTTAGCTGCAGGAAATAGTTCTCCCCTTGTGAGATCATGACTACCCCTACACCTACCCCTTTCTTATTTACACGTCTATTGAAGTACACTCTCCAGTCTTAGGTCTTTATTGCTCCTAACCATTAATTTGGGAACTAGGGAAGTTCAGACTCTCCTTCTTCAATGGGTTTCTATGCTAAGTACTTTGAAAGTGTTTATCCCTTGATCACTTTCTTAGTTATATACTTAATATCAAGTTCAGTCAACAAGATCAACCACTTTGCCAATCTTCCAATCAGGGAAGGAGCCTCATGTAAGAACTTAATTGGATCAAGCTTTGAAACCACTTCCATAGAAAATGATTGAAAATAATGCCTCAACTTATTTGTCACCCAAACAAGTGGCAGACAGTTCTTCTCCACTTGATTATATGTCATTTCATATGACAATAACTTCTTGCTAAAATAGTACAGTGCATGTTTGTTTCATGTTCCGTCTTCTAAAATAACATTACACCAACATAATTGTCTTTCACTGTTAGATACAAAGCTAGTGATTTTTTGGGCTCAACCGCTTTAATATCAATAAGTTATTTAGATACTCTTTTATTCTCTCAAAGGCCTTTTGGCACAATTCATTCCACTTCACCGGTTGATCTTTCCTTAATAGCTTGAAGATCGACTCATAAACATGAGTTACTATTACTATAAACTGGTTAATGTACAATAAGTGATCTAAAAAATCTCAAATCTCCTTCTTTATCTTAGGTGCGGACATATCCTAAATTGCCTTTACCTTAGCTGGATCTACTTTAATTCCTTTCTCACTAACCACATGTCCTAACAGCTTTTTGGAGATGGCTCTAAACACATACTTCTTCTGATTTAATCTCAAGTTGTACTCATCAACCCTCTTTAGGAATTTTTTTAGAGCCTCAAAGTGCCCTTCTCTCATTTCTGACTTCACCATCATGTCATCCACATACACTTACCTCCTTATGGATCAAGCCATCTAATAGGGTAGTTGTCATTCACTAATATATTATGCCCACATTCTTCAACTCGAAGGACAGTACCTTATAGCATTAGGTCCCCCATTCTGTAAAAAAGGTTGTTTTCACCTCATCTATTATTGCCATGAGAATTGAGTTATACTTAAAGAATCCATCCATGAAGGAATACATAATACTAGTTATGGTGCTATCAACTAGCACGTCTATGTGGTAAAGGAAAATCATCTTTTAGGCATTCCTTGTTTATACCTTTGAGAAATTGGCATTCAATTGTTTTGCTACTTCTTCCTGGACCAACTAGGCCCACTTAGGTCTCATTCTTTGAAGATTCTACTTTCCTAGTTTCATATGTGCGTAGGTCATAATTCTATGCTCTACAATTCATTTATCAACCCCTAGCATGTCCTCATACGTCCAGGCAAAAACCCTATGATATTTCCTAAGTAGTTGTTTAAACTTCCTTTGCTCCTTTGTTGTGACATCACTAGCAATGAGCAAGATTTTTGGATTTTCTTATGTACCAAGATTAAATGTAGTGGTATGTATAAAATTAATGTTTAATATGCTCATGAAATTATGCATGCTATGCATACCACCATTAAAAAATACATCATACAAGTAAGCAAACTCATCATTCATTATCTTAAACTTAGAAAGAAATACATCATCATTCTCAAAGAGACTGAAAACAATAACATTAATAGTTGTAATAAAGTCATCTTCATCTGGTTGGTTGACTAGAGGCCTCAACTGCTTGAGCCCTTTCTTTGTCTTTTCCCTTTACTTCATCAGTCAGAACCTTATGATTAGCATTCAGCATAGGATATGCCTCTTCCCTATTATTTGTACCAATAATAACCTTAATAACTTACTCAAAACTTTGTTTCATCTAATCATCCTCTAACTCAATCTTTAGGAAATCTACCCACAGTGTTGCATCATGTGCCATGGTAGGCTTAGTCTTTGCCACATAGATTTGCGCTCCTTCACCATTTACTTCCTTAATGGCGTTCATAATCATGTTTTTGATGTCCTCAAATTCAATCCATATAGAGACAACATCAATAAACTTTCACGACCCAATGTACTTCCATTTTGAATCGACGAAGGATGCATCATGCTTCATCAAGTTAGACCCCTTCTTTGTGTGATCTTCTCCTATGGCCCAAAAGTTCTAATCCAATACTATTTCATCTATTCATCAATGATCTTCTCCTTATCCTTCCATAGCCATGTAGACTGAGGACTATATAGAATCACAGACTGATTTGATTCTTAAACATGTTTTGTCTCTGCCTATCCTCCTCTTTTGATTAGTCATAATAATTATGATATCCCAATTTGCCAACATCTAACTGGAAAAAGGCTTTTTCAAGTTCGTCCATATCCTTGCCTGACTAGTCCTCGTTCTCAATTGCCTCTTATCTGACTTTCTTAATGACCTCCCTTTCTTTCATAAAGAAATTTGATAATGGTTTACGCAAGTCCCTTACTTGTACCTCCAAGTTTTTGCCACGATACCTCAATCCTTTCCTCATTGTCTGAGTAGGAATTTCTAAAAACTCTAATATATTGGTAGAATTCTTCCCTAACCCCTATCCTGGAAGAAAGTTCATATTCTTCATAATTCCTATCACCTTAGGATCAACCCATTTGTTAGTGACTTTAGCAACCTAAAACCCTTAAAGATGTGAAACAACAATACTTAAAGTTGACACAATTTCCTTAACCTTTGCACAGATGGTCACATTTCCTTTATAAAGAATCTTGACCTTCTAGTTAATAGTGAAGGGCATACCTCTGAGAGGATGATACCTTGGCCTTCCCAATAGAAGTAAGAAGGTGATAGAAATGTCTAAAACTGTGAATTTCACCACTACCTCTACTATGCCATTTTTTACCAAAGTCTTCAACACTTCCAAAACTAGCCTTTTACTATCGTCATAAGCACGAGTGACACTATCAGAAGCTTCCAAATCTTTCTTTGACAAACCAAACTTGTGCAGTAACTTCAAAGGGCAAATGTTAATCCTTGATCTGTCATCAACCATTACACATGCCAATAATTATGAAGGTACATAATCAAATAAAAATAGGTGCTTATGCAATGTTATAATGGACATATGATATATAATTATTGGCATTCATAACTTGCAAAGCCAAAAAAAAATAACCTTTAGAATAAAAAACAAAACATAGAAAGGAGTAGCATATATGCCTCATTGAAACAAGCAAGCATGCAAAGGCAATATCATCTTTACATTGGTTATAAAATACCTTAGCTACTTATTCCTAGATGTCTATCATAATTGGTCACAAAATAAGTTATTCATGCCTCAAACCTATTTCCCTAATCATCCAGTCATCCTCAAATGACAATTAAAAAGATACATATGCATTTATGGTATAGCATAAATCATAAAAAGCGTGTACAATGAAAAATAAGATAATTGAGGCAAAAGTCCATATTTGGTAGAATGTGGGACAGAATCATAGGGTCATAAGCATTTTAAAATCTCTCCCACTATGCCTCTAAATATGATTAACATGCTAAAAGTAAAGGGAAAAGCAATCCTAGCCACGAAATAGGCTAGAATGCATTCCAAAGCGAGTTAGCATGTTGTGTCAAAGAATAATAGAATAACTCAAAGGGGTAAAATATAAAGTAGCACAAATAGGGGGTCCTTAGTACCCAAAACCTCTTGCAAATGGTACACCTTTACAACCTATGTTATATAAATGGTGAGGAGACTCACTTAGCCATATAAAAGGTTAACCAATACCACTAAAAGATTTTGTTGGTGATTATAACAAAAGAACTAAGGAAGATATGTTAAATGGACCTAAATAAATGGAATTCAAACGGTCATTGACTTTAGAGCCTCTTCCCATCACCTTCTTCCCAAACACATACTCAAAAAGGGTAAAGACTAAAGTAAACACATCATTTTAAGCATATTAAACACTCAATAAATAGCATTTGTTAACAAAACATGGCTAGAATATGATGGATGAAGGTCATTAGTTGTTGTAATCTATCTCATCCCATTCATTTTTAAACTTAAGGTTCAAAGAAAATAACTAAAAACCTAAGAAAAAATAAAAAAGAAAGCTTACTATGAATAGTGTTTGTATATAAAGTTTGTAGCTAGTACAGACCATAAGGAGGTTTGTACATACAATAAAATGTCTATATAGACCACTAGGCTGGTTGTTAATAGAATATAAAAAAAAAAAAAAGAATGGAGGGGAAAAACATACTGGGATGGCCTAAAGAGCCTTGTACAGACAATAAAATGTCCATATAAACCATTGGGCCTGTTATTGATAGAATATGAAAAGAAAAAGAAGAGAGGGTAAGGGAAAATAGACAAAGGATGGCCTAAGATTAGCTTTTAGCCCTCAGAGACACAAAAAACGATAAATTCTTCTCCAAAATACAAAGATTTCAATGTCAAAAAGAATAAAGCTTGGCCATTTTCTATCTTCAACAATCATGTATGGATTTAACAAGTGTTGGACAAATTCAACAAAACATTAGCCTCTTTCAAATTTATCTAAAATCCATAACCTTATTTATGAGGTCCTTTCAACAAGCCTTTTTACTTCCTTAACCGTCATTGGTTTCCACTAGCTTTAGCCTTTTCTTTTCTTATCTACAAGCCATTAATATTATAATGGCATCCTCTTTAGTGGCCATTGAATGACTTCAACATGCATTTATTACCTCTTTAGTGGTCATTGGTCTCTTATTTTCTGTTCTTTTCTTATTTGTCTCTATCTCTCTGTCTTATATGGTTTCCCTTCTCATAATTTGGTTTCTACTTAGAGGGTTTTATGCCTTCGAACCTTGACCAAATTAATGGTTTTTATTGACTTCCCATTTAAACATTCTCAAGGCTTTGGAAGTGCTAAGATTTTATCTTTAAAACTCCAAACAAAACATGAAACTTAACCAAAATAGACACTCAAATACAAAAGTTCGAACTTCTCAATGTTATAATTAAAAATATCATTCAATAAGAATTAACGCAATATCTTATCAACTTTGTGGTGTGTGTGTGTGTGTGTGTGCAATTTGTCTATTAGCATTGTATAAATATAATTGGAATTTTATTACATATTAATAGATATAAAATTATTATTATAATTATTTAAAATTTAAAACTTTTAATTGTAATGTAACATGATCATCTTTAAAAATAAGTTGCTCAATTATTTTAAGTTTAGATGTTTAATCAATAAATATTATTAAAATATTTACTTATTATATATTGTTAGACTAAGTTATTCAAACCTAAGTCAAGACTCTCTTTTGATCTTGACAATATAGATTGAAAGTTCTAATGTCAATTTTAAGTGTTAAGAGTTATCTTGTTTGGAATTCAAAATCTCCAACCTTGTAAAGTTCATCCAAATTCGCAGTGTGTATATTCTAAATCGCGACTGCCAATCAATCACAAAAAGGAGTTAAAGCTAGGCCAGAGGAATTCACGAGCTATTTTTTTGTCGCGACCCATCCAAAGATTGCAAAGCCTTAGTCATAGAGGAATTCGTAGTCTCAGTTGCCCAAGGCATTAATATCTCATGATCGAGACTTTTGAGAGTGGTAAGAACACAACGACTATATTTTCCTGGATGACCAACAAAAAGCTGACACGTGGACTAGCCGTTAGGCACAAACGAGATTTTTAGTCGTAATTGGAAATTTGTGACCGCGAAAGAGCAATAATGACTGCGTCTTCTGCCTGACAAGCATTTAATGCTAAATCTGTTTAGCACATCTTGGAGATTTGTTGATAGTTTTAGAGTAACGTCTCTTTGGTGGATGTGGGCTATAAATACTCCACCAAACGGATGTAAATGCAAGAGGATAACCATTTTGATTGTGCCAAAACTCTTGCAAAGTTAATTCACAACTTTAATTCTTTATTTCTTTGTACATAGTTTGGTGTGAGTTTTAGACACCTTTTGGGTTGGGTTTGAGAGTTAGCCCTTGTATAAAAAACTCTTTTATAGGTTTGAGAGTGAGCCTTAGAAAACTCTTGTATAATTTTAAGAGTGAGCCTCAGAAAACTCTTGTATAGGTTTAAGTGTTAGCCTTGGAAAACACTTGTAAGGTTTTGTGTGAGCCTAAAACACTAGATTGAGTATGAGCCTCGAGAAAACACTTCTAAGGTTTGGTATGAGCCTAAACACTAAGTTGAATGTGAGCTTGTAAAACACTGGTGATTGAGTGAAACACCCAATTGGTGAATTGGGGAGTGGATGAAGGGTTGGTTAATACTCAAATCACTATAAAACTCTTATGTTCATTCTTTTCTTACCATTTCTATAATCTTTCACTTGTGAGCTTCCTCTAAAATCAAAAGTTCAAATTTGTCATCAATTCAACCCCCCCTTCTTGATGTACTAGGGCCAACACATATCATCTAAAAAATAACATTCAAAATAAATGGTAAAAGAAATTTTTTAAAAAAAAAAACCACTAAAAATGAAGGTAATAACCAATTATAAAGTGGCAAACTTCTTGTCATGTTATCATATTGAAGTGGCAAACAATCAAGTTAGCATCCAATCTAAGTTCCACTTCAATGGGTGTGAGTTGATTGTTTTAAAACTAATTAAAACATCAATATAGACTATATGTGCAATTTATGATTGATCAAAATCTTTCTCAAAAAAATAACTTGATCCAATTTGAAATTAAAAACATTCAAAATTAGTTGGTCCTAAGTAAATTCAATCCGAAATTGATCCAACCCAAACTGTTAATATGCCCAAAATATTAGTTTGATCTTAATTTAATCTAAAATTACTTGAATTTAGTCTAAAATTAATTTATAAAAAAATTTAAATTAAATATTACTTTATTTGAATAAATCAAAATTATGAATGATCAAACTTGAACTTAAAATCTACAAAATTATCTAAATTTTTGTCTATGCCTTAACCCGATGACTCAATCTAATAAGCCTATAATTCTAAATGATCATACTCGAATCATTTAAAAAATATGACCCAAAATTGATTTGACCCGACCTTTTTCTCACCCTAGTACATACTATGGTCTTAGCATTATAATAGAACCAAATAGAGAACTTGTAAACCTCCTAATCTAAATATATTATCTACATCAATGTTATTTGAAAGTTGTTTCCAAAATTTACATTGGATGCTACTAACTATTTCTCTTGTAACTCTATTAGTACTTGTTATTCCATTACGAAAACACCATAACATTTTGTTCTTATAACTCAACAAGCTTTTGTTCACTGTTTTTCTATAGAACCAACTTCCCTTTGCCATCTAAATTGAGGCCTATCAATACCACACCTATTAATGTCTCTTTCCAAACAATAATCAGAAAGAACAATCAAAGAAAAGGTGTTAAACAGTTTTTTACGACAAACCACATACTCCTGTCCCAAAAAAGTTATCACCTATTATGTTTCACATTGCTTAAGACATTACATTTAATGTTTTGACAACTCACAATTGATAGTATATCTTCCACTTATACTCTTAATTATATTTAATGAGTAAATAAATTTACTACACTAGCTAATAATTCATAAGTGTGAATTAGTAAAATTTGACTACAATTAATGAAAGTAGACATGTATTTTGGGAAATTTAAAAAATGAATAATGGACAATATTTTTGAGATAGAAAGAGTAACATATATTTGTCATCATTGATCATCCCTCATTTCCTCACCCTTTCCTTCACTGCCAATCTATTCTTTAAAGGAAGCAAGCCTATAAAGTTGCCTTTGAAATATGGTTTTTTTTCCATAAAAGCTTAGTCTAAGAACATTTAAGGAGAATGCAATCTCAAAGCCTTCCAAGCACTTGTAATAGTGCAGGCACCTGACCCATTTTTCTTCCACCGTACATTATATTCGTTGGCGACATCACACATGAAATATGGTTTAACAAACTCCCATATAGTGAGAGTCCTATCGTCTATAGGATTTAGTAGCTGCTAACCAATACCCCTCCATACATCATAACTCTTGGCAACTCTATCAACCTTTATATCTTTTATATACACACCAGGAAACCTTTCCACCAAACACTGCACTAGAACCCCTAGATTATAATAGAAGGAAAATTTATCTCATTTCCCTAGTTGATAAGAAAGCAATAACTTAAAATCCATTCTCAATTCAATTGTGTGCCTCAAAACCCAGCTGGCTTCTAAAGTTTGGTTAAACCCCAGAAACTTAACTTCCTCAATTTATTCTTAATCATCTAAGTAGTTTCAACCATTTTGAAGAAAACCATTTTGAATAAGGGATAGTCTCAAAAGTATTTAGTATTTTTCTCCTTTTCTCTCTCTTAATGGAACTTTCTACACTTAAATGCTAAATACTTTTGGACTATCCCTTGTTGTTAATTGTTTTTCTTAATTTGCACCCATTTTGAAGAAAACCCAATGATGTCTTAAAGATCAATTTTATTCTTATCTTGATCCACTTAATTAAAATTATTCTTTTCAAAACAAAGGATTATGGGATTTTCAAAACAAAAAGAATCATGATACCAACATACTTAAATCACATACAAATCAAAAGCCTGGCATAATTCATCATGAGCCAAACAAAGAATATGTTTGAGATAACCTCCTACATAAAATAAAAATTTAACCTATCCAATGTGTGACTAAAACTAATAAGTGAATGATGACAAAAGCTACAAGCATTAGAAGGGGAAAACATGGTAGCATCATATATCAGGACCTTGGTTGAGAAAGAATCAATTAACCATGCAAAAATGTCATAAAAGCTCAGTGCATCAACATAATGTTGCACTAGAAGGCAAGTAGATATGACAATTAATCAAAAGTACCTACATTATTCATCAATTTCCAGTCCTCCCATTTGACTCATTGAAAACAAATGATATCCCATTGATGAGTAAATTACACTGACATACAAACTTATCCATTTAGGTTAAATTCAATCTTGAGACTCATAAGCATATAAAAAATGAAAGGAAATCATGCATAGAAGAGAAAAAAAAAGGGCATGCATTGAATTTGAAAAGGCATCATCTTCTTCAGCAAGGCACAAACAAACTTGGCCATCTCAGATGCAATTGTGAAGACTCAGATGAGTAAGGCAAAACAAAGAAATCAAATCCAACCAAGGAACCACCAGCAGCAATTAGCTGGGCAGTAATCAAGTCGAGGATCAGCCATATCATTTCCTCATTGTCTATATTTTATTTCAACGCATTGTTGAATGCTTTTGTACTCTAAAGAATTGGAGACTATTGTCTGTTAGTTGTGTCTATCAGAGATGATGATGGCCAAAACACATCCTTCTTGCCAACCTTTTAGGTTGGATGTAAGGCCCTACATAGAGATTTTGTTTAAATATATACAAAATTTTGCTCAATTAAGGATTATGCCTTAAAGATCATGGTCTACTGATGGGGTATGGCAACATGTTTATAAACGACGTGTCAAAAAAAGATTTAATGCACAAGCACTTGCTTGGAATATGTTGGATGATAAGGAGGCAAAGGTTGACTGGAAAGTTTATTAAATTTTAGTAGTCTTATGTAGGAATTTTAATAAAGTTATTATCGTAATTTTCTGTTCTTCCAGGAGAAATGGTCCTTATGTTGTTAAAAGTCTCTAATTTTATTATTGAGTCTTATTCTAAATACTTGTTGATTTAGGGTAGTATTAATCTTTATTTACTTTATGAATTCAAATCCTTAAAGAATTAGGATAAGTTTTGTTTTATCTATTTAAACCCTTAAAGGACTAGAATAAGTCTAGGTCTTATAGTTTTCCTACAAATATCTAGACTTGTAGTGAGTTTTGATAGTTTTTTAGAGTAAAACATTTTCTGCAATTATTCTAAAATTGTGTGACTCAATTCAACCTTAAAGTGATTTCCTAAACCCACAAACTTTTATCTACAATCTCCATTATCATTCGTTGCCACTCTTCATAGACACTATCCATCGACGCTATTCACAGTTGTTTACGTCATTGTACATATACTAGCTACAAGCTGTCCTACATCATCTACAATGCTGAACAAGGTTCTCTAATGGAAATAAAATTCTTCTTTTGTTTGTCAGTACCAACCAATGCTAGCAAATTTTGTTGCTAGCTCCTTGTCTCCAAATTTTTTCAGGTGTTCAGCTCCTTGGTCAACATAAGGAGAACTTAGACGTATCATTTTTTAAGCTTTGCAACTTCCAGTGAATGGCTTTGCAGACAAAGTCCAACTAAAAGAGTAGAATAGATGTGGGTCTCCATGGTATACTAGCACCATAGCTTCTTACTTTCATCATATAAGCAATAACTGTCAGTCTCCGAACATAACTCCATAATCAAAATGCCAAATTATCAGGTTTCAATCCACTGTGACTAAAATCCTCCTAAAAAGTTTCTCTGCCTCCTTGACTCTCTTATTTCTTATCAAACACACAATCAATCACCATATGAATAACGAAACACCAACTCTGATAACGACTCAATTAATTCATAGCCCTCAAGGTGCGCATCCATACAAACACATTTGAGAAGTAGTTACTATGTTACGATTTTCTATTCTATCCAAAATTGGAAATGCATTCATTGCCCATCACTCCTAACAACTCCAGTACCTTCTCCACACTCTATCAATATGCCGCTACATTATTAGATGACAAGCTTTAGTACACATAAAAAGAAGAATGCCTATAAATTGAATTTGGGTGGTAAGCAGCCTCGATAAGATTTTTCTTTTCTTTTTTTTTAAAAAAAAAAAGAATATTACTATTAAGAGAGCATTTGGTTAAAACCTAAATGACGCCCGTAGTATGCGATTTAAGTTTACGCAAATTACGTTTAGCCAAACGCTGAACTCGAAAGTGTTGGCTGACACCTGCCAGTGTTGTCCCTCTGCCTCTGCGTCTCTATCTGCGCATCACTTGTTTCTGTTTTGTATACAATCTTCACTGTCAAATGAAATTACTCTCGATTGAGGGAGAAAGAGTAGTCCTGTTTGTCGGCAACTCGATCTCCCCCTTTGAGATGTGACGCATTTTCTTCTTATATAAATTGAGCTGTCTCATTTATAAAGATTGAACAGAAACCACAACCCAATATATATATATATATATTAGGAAATTAGAAATTCATTTTATAGTGAGTTATTCAAACAATAGAATACACAATAATTTATTTTTTAAAAAAATTATCACTAGTATATTAATTTTGTTAGAAAATTATTTAAATTAAATTTTTAAAAGTTTGTTTGGCACAAAAATTTCATAAAAAATTATTTAAATTCATTTAGAATTCACAATTTTAATTTTATATAATTAGTTATACTCAGATAAAATTACACCAATTTTGAGAATTTATAAATATATTTTAAACTAATAAAGGTTATAATCTATTATGCTACAATTTTAACATCCTGAAAATAATAAGGTTTTAACTTCTGAAAATTATTATCAGATTTCAATTGGAATGATACACGGAGACCTCCAAAAATGGCGGGCCATTACATCAATTGCATTTGCCCAATGTAAACTCCACATAAAAAACAAAAACACCTGTCAAGATTTTCACCATATATCAGGAAGGAAGTCAGAAGCCACTCAGGTGCTCCAATCCCGAACCAAAATAGAAGCGGGTAAAAATAATTGAATGATAAGACTAGGTACTTGTTAGAACAATATAGAGCCACTGAAATAGAATGCGAGCCAACCCGCCACTTTCATTGTAACTTGAGCACAGGAAAAGCAATAACATCTCGGATGCTAGGTGAGTTTGTCAAAAGCATCACCAGCCTGTCAACTCCAAGTCCCTGAAGAAGAAAAAATCTCCCCTATGATCTGCTTAGATAGGTACAGAAAATGCAAGGCAACATTCTAACTTATTGAGCAATGTCTTTTCAGATGTTAACCATTGACACAACCCCCTCTATAATCAATTTATCCAACAGCCATTACTAGATGTAAATTGAGAAATTTAGACTTAGATATTCTGTCACAAAAAATTCTCCGATTTTATTCTACCAGGAAAAAATTGTAAATAAGTAACCAGACTTCTTTAGCTAATCTTACAAATCAAAACTCCTTCAAGCTAAGATGTAAGCATAAAAAATGCGATGTGAGAATCTTTATTGTTTCAAGAAGAGAAAATTGTGTGGATGCCTCAGAATTACTTACATCTTAATAGTAAAAGTAACTAGCTGCCATAGAAAATAAATATTTAACACATTCGCTAGATGTATCAATGATGAAAGAATCTCTTTCAACCTTTACACCAGTGTTTTTTTTATAAAAAAGTAATAACTTCATCAAAAAATAGAAAAATGCATTTCTAAAAGGATAATTACCATTCCTGAAGCAGGGGGCATTCCATATTCCAAAGCTGTTAAAAAGTCGTCATCAAGTGTCACTTCATATGAATCATCATCATGCTCATTTTTTCTATCTCCTGCATGATCTGTTTCTGAAAAAACTGCTGTTCTCTTCTCATTATGCTGCCTCACTTGCTCTTCCAACCGTCCTCTCTGTCACCATAAACATTGACAACC
Organism: Omphalea diandra; assembly: GCA_949677035.1. Classification (NCBI taxonomy): domain Eukaryota; kingdom Viridiplantae; phylum Streptophyta; class Magnoliopsida; order Malpighiales; family Euphorbiaceae; genus Omphalea; species Omphalea diandra. The sequence continues at coordinate 22,541 of CATIWR010115116.1, forward strand.
ATTTTAAAGCCTAATTATGAGTTCCATGATGTACAAGAAGAAAGAAGAGAGCGTGACAACCTGAGACCATATAACAATTATGGCAGGGCTAGGCTAGACCATAAGGCTCATAAGTCTAAGTTGTTAGTAATAGTTCCTATATGTCATTATATGCAGATTATAACAATTGTTCCTTCCCAACAATTGGGATTGAGATAGCAGTCGAAAGGACATAAACAGTACATGCTTACATCAATTGGTTACTAATAGTGCATGGTTGTTATTCATGACTATCCAGGACAAACACAATTGTGGACTTCAACACAACCATATGTCCTAACTTGCCAAAATGGTTATGACAGTCTCTAAGAAGACATCCAATGCTAAAGGCTTTGGGTATCCCTTAAGAGGTCTCAAGTTCAAATATGTTAGATAGGGAACAGCTAACTCCTATTATGTAGTTCATCCAGTGGACCAAAGAAAAAGGTTTATGATGCACCAAAACAGCACAAAAAACATGCTAAATTTCTTCTACTCCACATTGGTAACTTTTATGGCAGTGGACGAACATTGAGGCCTCCAAAGCTAGATGCCAAGTTTTTACAATAAAGATCAACAACCCACTTTTAGTAGCTCTTTATTAAACAATGCTAGAAGTTCTATGAATTATGTACAAAATTTTTTTTTAAAAAAAAAAAAGAGAAGAAAAGAATGTGAATACATTCTAAGAAACCACTACATGTGTTATGATAGATAATTGTGTTTGCTTTATTGGAATATTATTTTATTAAGATATTCATCAACTATATTATGTTATTAAACTATATTGTGCAAAAACATATTATGGACTATTCTCAATTTTGGAAGTCGTATCTCCATCCTAACGTTTTCATTTTCTGATAATTTAATGAGTCCTACAGGTCTGCAGCAACTAAAAAAAGATAAAGGAAAAATTAATTTCATAGAAGATAAGCGAAAAGAAGACCTGGATAAATCAAGTGCAAAGGTAAAAGTAACCATAATTTATATGTCCACTTTCAATTCCAAAAGAAGTCGAGGCTTCAACAGTGATCATTAACAAGAATCAACTGATAGGCTGCCTTCTGGTGTTTAAGGAAAGAGCATTTCAAAAATTTCCATCAATTTTACTGCCAGTTCCTAGTAAAATCCAAGTCATTAACAAAGAAATGAAAAAATTAACCACCTACTGAAAAACTCACCCCAAAAAAGGACAAATAATAATGAAATATTCAGATAATGCTAAAATTGCAACTGACAATTAAACGATAAAATGTGATTGTTTAGATAGATCTCAAATCAGTACATACCTATTGATGTAGTACCAATAACACAACACAAAATTCAAAAATAGTTTTCAGTTTGATTTAATTGATAATCATTCAAAACAAAACTGACAATAGAAAACCCATAATATTGTCTACATAGGTGACAAAATATTCTAATCCTCATAATAAAATTAAATGCCCAAATACTCATACTAACTAAATAGACTATTTTCTATATTTCTTCCTAAAATATGTAGACCTAAAATCTTTAATGAGTCCCATATCACAAAATTTGAAAATAGCCTTCCATTTGATTTAATTGATAATCATTCAAAATAAAACCCACAAAATTCAAAAACCTTTAATATTGTTTATATAGGTGATAAAATATTCTAACCCTAATAATAAAATTAAATATCAAAATACTCATAATAACTAGATATGCTATTTTCTATATTTCTTTCTAAAATATGTAGACCTAAACTTTTTAATAAGTCCTACATCATTCCCCCTTAGTTGAAAAGAACTCGACTCTAGAGAGTTGAACTATAGATAAGAATCAAAGGAGAATCCAAAGTTCAAAACTCTCTCAGAAATCCATGTCGCATCAGAATCACAATGACTATGCTAACAAGAAATCTACAAAAACTACCTTGACAAGAAGTAACAAACTCATTATCCAATACAATTTATGTTACATATTGTTGTGGAAGAAATGAAGCTTTAGGCACATGATCACCTACAAAATCACTAGAAGGCAACATAGGAGGCTCAAAAGCCCCTCGATAAGATGATAAATCCTCCACATTGAAAACAGCACTAATATTCATATGAGTAGGAAATTCAAGGAAATTTACATTAGATCCAAGTTTTTGAACAATAGGGAGTGGGTTAATGGCACGAGCATGCAACTTCATCAAAGAATTTTAAAGATATCTCTCAAGACGAATACGAATCATGACATAATCACTAGTACTAAGTTCTCCATATTTATGATGCACATGAGCGGCATGTTTATAAGTTTCATCACTTTTGCCTAATCTCAATGTGCAATTCATGAATATGTTGGGCAAAAGATTCAGCAGGTTGTGATATGTGAATTTTAGGAGGAAGGTGGACTAGATCAATTGAGGTATAGGGAGAATATCGATTAACTATCTCAAAAGGGCTTTTACCTATAGAATGATTGATAAAATTATTACAGGAAAAACCCAGCAATAGAAAGAATCTAATCCAATTACCTTGTTTTCTCCTCCACAAGGCCTCTAAGCAAATCTCCCAAACTTCTATTAACCACTTTAGTTTGACCAATTATTCGTAGATGAAAAGTAGAAGGAATGGTGCCAAATAATTTCCAAAGAGTCTTCCAAAAATAACTAACAAACTTCACATCTCTATCAGACACAAAGGGAGAAGGCAAACCTTGCACCTTAACAACTTCCCTAAAAAATTAAGCAACTACATCTGAAGATCGAAAATCAATCATCACATGCAATTAAGTGTACCATTTTAGAAAATCAATCCACTACAACTAAAATAGAATCATGTCCTCAGACTATTTTTGGAAATCTTTACAGAACGACCAACTAATCCACCTACATGAATTGCCCATACCAAAAAATCTCTAAGTGAAGTACGAGGAATACAAAGCTTAGTTGCTCTAAACAAATAACCATCATAAGTAACAAAATCAACATAATCATGATGATTATTATTACTTCTTAAAAAATAATATCTATGTCAAGATACCTTGAATACTCACCTTTCATTCTATCTAGTCCTATCACGTGAATAGTAGCAACAACATGATTGAGAGCATCGATTGATTTATTTTCAACACTAGAACAAGGTTTAAGAACAAAAGAATATTCATTAAGAAATTCAACCCACTTAGCATGTGTAGAATTTAATTTCTTTTGAGAGTTCAAATATCTCAACACTTGATAGTTAGAGAATAAAACAAACTCTTATGGAGTACTTTTGTTTAGCTACATCAAGCTTTTGACTAAAGAATACTATTGGATGACTTTCTTGACTTAAGACACCTATACCCACTCCCGATGCATCATAAGACACTTCAAAGACTAAAAATTAGGATTACTTACAACATGTGCTTCAGTTAATTTTCACTTGATTTCATTAAAAGCACTGGCTGCGGGTTTAGTCTAGTTAAATTCTCCTTTCTTTAGATAAACAGTTAACGGAGCCATAATTGCACTAAATCCCTTGATAAATCTCCGACAAAAAGTAGCTAAGTCATAGAAACTATGCACTTCAGAAACTAAATTAGGGATAGGCCATTCTCTAATAATTCTAACCTTTTTTAGGATTACCAACTATACATTGCATAGAGATGATGAAGCCTAAGAAAAGCACTTTAGACTGCAAGAAAAAAACACTTCTTAAAATTAACAAACAACTTTGCCTTCCTAAGTACAACAAAGACCTGACAAAGAGTGGTCTAAATGCTCTTCTTTAAATTTACTGTAGATCAAAATATCATCAAATTAAACTACTAATGATTTGCCAATGAAAGATTGCAACATATGATTCATGACCCTCATAAAAGTGCTAGGTACAATTGGGTAGTCCAAAGGACATGACTAACTACTCAGACAATCCTTCTTAGGTTTTAAAAGCAATTTCTGACTTGTCTCTAAATTTGTTGCAAATTTGATGATAACCACTATGCAAGTCAATTTTGGAGTCTCACTCAGAACCAGCTAATATATCCAACATATCATCAAGTCTAGGAATAGGAAACCTATATTCTACAGTGATCTTATTAATGGCTCAACTATCTACAAATATTCTCCAAGATCCATCATTCTTAAATGTCAAAAAGTAGGCACAGCAAAGGGACTTAAACTATGCCTTACAAACCCTTTCACTAAAAGTTCCTCAACTTGCCTATTTAACTTAGCACGTGCATTAAGATTCATCCTATAGTGGGGAAGATTAGGTAACTGAGATCCAGGGTTCAAATCTATAGCTTGTTGAATATCTCTCATTAGTGGTAGTTTACTAGGTAAATCATCAGGTATAACATTCAAAAACTCTCCTAGAAATTTAAACAAGTATCACTTAAAACCTCTCTAGCTAACACAACTAAACAATATTTATTCTTCATCCCCATTTTTTTCAAATTCTTTATAATTCAAAATGTGAAGATGCTTCTTAATGGAAGATTGAAGAGAAAACTGACTCTTTTCTTGTCTTAACTTAGGGTCTGGCAGGAGTCAAAGTAATTCTCTTCCCTATTTATTTGAACACATACATGTTGTCCGTACCATGATTGGTCACATCTAGATCATACAACCAAGGACGATTTAAGAGGATATGAGCTACATTCATAGGTAACATATCACCATAAACTTTGTCCTGATAATGGCCCATCTAAATTGGAACAAGGCACATGGAGGTGCCTACCAATACACGGAGGGTTCTATCGCCCACATTATGCAGAACATTCAACCAATGTTTCTTAGCAGTGCCTACCAATCTCATTTTAGCAAAACGAACACATCTAGATCAGACATGATACCAATTAAAATAATCTTCCATGATATCAAGCCAATCAACAAAAACATTACGGTTCAATCTCCCATCCAACTCAGGAGCACCAATTTTAACCTTCCTAGTGATGTCTAAATGCTCATGACTGTATCTAAAAGGTTTCCTATGGTGCCTATCAAGTGCCTTACCATTAGGACCAAATGTCCCAAAGTTGTGGTCTTGCCTATGTTGAGTCCTAGTTAATGGTACAGGCTCTTCAGACAAAGGGTCTTCAAACCCAAAATGAGTTCTATCATCTAAGGGAGATTACCAACATGGGAAAATTACCTGTGTCTTTGCACTATGTTACTAGCCCTATGAGAAGCCTTTTCCCTATTGTACAAATCATAGCATGTACAGACTCGACAAAATGAGTCAACCCAAGTTGTTGCCAAACTTTTCTTTACCTAAAGCTCTATTCCCCAATATTTTAGGAATTGATCAAACCGTTCGTTGAGTTTGTCTACTCTTTGAGTTAGACTATCAGTTCATTTGGTTTGGTTGTCATTTTGGGTAGTGGGGTTTGTTCAACTATTGTTAACCATGATGCATGCAATAGGTAATGCTGAGTAGACTAAAATTGCAAGTGCAATGCAAACAACAAACTTATGACGACACATACCAACAAAATATAGAAGTCAGTTTGAGTGATATGTCAAAGGGCCACGCTCAAATAGCGTATAAATTAACAATGAGATAATGAAGGAGATGGGCAGATTCAAAATACCAATCAGTTAAGGCTATATTGAACAGACTCAAGAACAAGGTTTTTTTTTTTTTTTCCTTTTTAATGTAAATTCACTCAATTGCCTAATATATATCTATATAAATATTAATCATTTTTCAAGTAGATAAATTTAGTCTTACCAGTACAATTGACAACTACTACTGTACCTTGACTGGCATTGAAAATTTGATGAGCTTCTGTTGTTAACCTGCTGCCTTTGCTCTCACAATGTCACAAACCAATGCTATCCAAATTGAATTTGACAGCATGCTGCTGTCCAAATTGATGACAGCTTGAACAATTTAATTCAAGCAAGGTGCTACCAAAGATTTGTGGACCTTAGGCTGTTAAGAGTTACTAAAATTAAGCAATCCAAAGTGAGGAAATTTTATGCTTGGTCCCACCTCTTTTATTGTTTATGTTAACAACAATTGATGTGGAACCCAAGTCTTCAAAGCAGCAGCAAGGATCTCTCCTCTTGCAATTGGCTAAATAATGATTAAACTGATTTCCCTTCTTTTTTTTTTTTTTTTTTTTTTGATTTTTAATGCAGAAGATTTGAGATGAGATCCGGCAAAGTAGATGTCAAGACAAGGTAAACATGGTCACCGATAGAGAATGAGACTAAGAGATTTCTATCAAACCTCTCTTATACCACACTGATGTACCAATAAACCACACAAAATTTGAGAAGTCTGCAATTTGATTTAATAGATAATCATTTAAAACAAAACTAATGACAGAAAACCTTTAATATTGTTTATATAGGTGACAAAATTAGCCTTAATAATAAAGTTAATAACCATAATAACTGAATAGGCTATTTTCTATATTTCTTTCCTGAATATGTAAACCAAAAATCTTTAATAGGTCCCTTATCACTTGTAGTCAACAAGGAGGGAAAACAGTGCATTTATAAACTCTGTTAACACTTACCTGATCCAGAGGATCAGTCAATTCAGAAAATGCATTGGCTAGTTCACGTCCATAGATGAAGAGCTCAAATCTCTCAGTCAAGCCTACATGCCTGTTGTGAAGGAATAACAAGCTTAAGATAACAAATTAAAAAAAAAAAACAAAGCATTCAAGAGCTTCATTATATATATATATATATATATATATATATATATATCGCAATCGTTATTTCTGTTCCTAATTCAACATAGAACATGAAAAGAATTTCTTGATGTATAGCTTTCACCGTGTATGGATATAACACATGACATTTTGGTCCTAAAGGAAAATTCCATCAGGCAATGAAGAAGTACAGGTAGCACAACAACAGATACAGAATAGGAGCAAAGCAAAACAAGCCCATAGGTATACAAGTTAAATCAGGCATGCAAAAGAAAATTGCAACCAGTGCTAATAGTACATAAAATCTACACCATTTTTTGTTGCTCCCTGCATCACAGTGGGATATATTGGCAAGTAGACCAAAATAATAATGAATTGAGAGGAAATTTGGACAACACCAGAAACAGAGGTGTAAAATAGGAAAATGGGCAACAAACACTAGTATATTAAACTTAAATAGATGATGTTCTGATCCAGGTTAAAGTTTTTTCTACCTTCGATGTGGTTTGGCTAGAGGAGATATCTCAATAGGATAGTCCAAAACAAATGTAGGTTGCAAGAGTTTTGGCTCTACAACAATTTCGAAAACCTGGAAATATTATATTAAGTTATAATCTTCAGGGAAATGTAAAAAGATATAATTAAGCATTAGCAAAATTGAAACCAACTGAACCTATGTCAAATGAAACTATCTAATTCCGGGATCATAGTGAAAACAACAGTATGCAACTGGATTTTAACTGATCAGTCTACATGCGTGAAAATTTGAGTAAGAGTATATTTACCTCGTTAAGGAGGTGGCCAACCGAAACGCATGCTTCAATGGAAGATTTATCTTTATTTTCAAGGTCAGGTCCAATTGTCCTCAAGGTAGCATCTTTAGCAGCTTTAAGATCATTACCCAACTCATTGAAATCAATCCCACTGAACTCTCTTACAAGATTATGCATGCTTTCCCTCCTCCAAGGCCGCTCTAGACAAATTTCTACCCCCTACAATGACGCATCACAGAAGCTTTGCACAGATGTAAAAGCGTATTGCCTTTCAGATATTACGAAGAGGGGAAACAACACACAGATTTCTTTGAAACATTAATATGGACATGGATTAACTATAATTGATGGCATAGCGACTGAAACAGTAATATTACTTGGTAATCGATTGTATGCTTCCCATGAACAGCAAGAGCACAGCGAGTAACAATTTCTTCTGCCATGTGCATCATGCTTTCGTAGTCTGAAAATGCTTCATACATCTAAGAACAGGGCAGTAACAACATTTGATAAGAGATTCATCAAATAAAAATGACAAGTGGAATACCTTAAGTTTATAATGTGAAACTAGGACAGGCATAACTGCTCTAAGAGATTACCTCTATAGTGGTAAATTCTGGATTATGACGGGTAGAAATCCCCTCATTTCGGAATATTCGGCCAATCTCATATACTTTCTCAAATCCCCCAACCTATTATTATAGAACAAAGATATAAGAGAAGAAGTAAACTAAAGAGGCAAGCAAAACTTGAAAACAGAAGGAGAATAAAAATACACAAGGATGCAATACTTTTATTCAATCTTAATGTCTAAGCTAAAAGCAAAATCTATTATGAAATGGATAAAATATGAGTAGCAACATTGGTAAAAGACCATATTTTAGTGTGTTGCATTTTAGATTATAACTTAAGGGCTTATCTGGGCTTCAAGCCTTCTTAGTACCATTGAGTTCAATTGGAGAAGAAAACATCAGCTGAACTAGAACTTAATAATAGAAATTCACACAAGTATTTGAACATAAGTGAAATATGAGAAATTGATTGCACACAACAGTAAACATAAAATTCAGATAAAAGCTTCTAAAATAGATTCAAATAATAAAAAAGTTGAGGGAAAGAAGCATGAGAATTACAACTTTCCTCCAACCTGATATGATAAAACATTTTCTCCATAAATAATTCCAAAGTACAAAGAATAACCTCAAAAGGGTTGTGTTAGTTGTATTAATCCCACAACGCTAAGTTATTGATAGCTACAGTTATATTGTGTGTGTGTGTGTGTGTGTGTGTGTGTGTGCGTGTGTGTGCGTATATAGCTTTTAGGAATGAATTCTACCCAATCTCATTTGTCTTATATCATTGTTACAAACCCATGGGCCTAGAAAGGAACAAACACCTATGGGCTCGTGAGAAGCACATTATGATCTTGACACCACATTGAACCCAGAACATTAAGGCAGTAGGTCTATGGGCTTTGACCACTTATATGCATCTTATTAGCTCCACATTTTAACCAACATGAAATACTTACACTTCTAACACTCCCTGCAAGTCCTACCAATTAAGATTTGACACTTCTCTATGAATGGGCCGAACTGAAATATCACCATCAGCCTTTTGGTTAGGACTGGAACAACACCAATAGTCAATACACAGGCTCCAAGATCTTTGGGCCATTTAGCCATTAAGCTTTGATAGCATGTTACAAATCTATGTGCCTAGGAAAGGAACATACACTTTGGGCCATTTAGCCATTAAGCTTTGATACCATGCTACAAATCTATGTGCCTAGGAAAGGAACACACATGTATGGGCTCGTGAAATTAACATTTATGGGCTAGACACCACATTGAACCCAAAACCTTAATGTATGGATCTTGACCACTTATATTGGTCTCATTAGCTCCACATAAACCAATGTGAGATACTTACACTTCTAACAGGTTGCAACTTGCAAGTTGCTAATAATAAATTTAATAGACAAAACCTATCTGAGGTTTACCAGGAAGCTATAGGGGTAGAGGAGCCCCCCTAGGCCTAGATTGAAGGTTTTGAGTTTAGTAGATCTAAGACATAATATATGCACTCCAATTTTAGTATGAAAGGGAAAGTAAATGGAGTGGGATTTGCCTAGAAGGCATAGAGGTCGCACAAAACAAACGCTTCACATACCTAGGCTCTATCATACAGATTACAACGTGATAATGGAAATAAAGAGTGTCTCAACCATAGGATTCGGATTGGATGAATGAAGTTAAGAAGACCAAAAAGCATCATATCTAACTGCATTGCATCAACTAAGTTGGAGGGAAAATGTCATAGGTTTGCGCTTAATCAACTATATGTGGTCACAAGTGAGGAACAATATGTACATAAAATTAGAGTGCCGACAGTCAAAATAAAATCTTTAGATATTTCCAAAAACATAAGGATATACTAGATAAAGAATAAAACTATTCATAAAAGGTAGTGAAAAAGGTAGCCATAGAGGAAAAATAGAAAGAAAAAAGATTGAGATAGTATGGGCATGCACATCATAATCCAATGAATGCATCAGTATGGAGAGTTTAGCACATTGAAGTTGGAAGAGGAAATAAAATGATAAATAAGCCCCAGATGATAGAAGAAATAGTGAAAAAAGATTCAGTACCCTTAGATCTTTTCTAATAGATGATCAAAGTGGATGGAATGATAAAAATTATATAGCCAACAACACTGCTTAAAGCTCAGTCATGTTTAACAATTTTAAAGCACAATGTACAAACTAAGCAAGCACAATGTACAAACAAAGCAAGAGACATAACATCAGATGCCAATAAAGAAACAAGAGATAGTAAGCTACCAAAATCACCTAAAATACAAAATCATCTTCCTCAAAAGATTAATGCTTAAATATCCCCACAAAAGAAGGAGGATGAACCGTTTGGCACATTGCCTGAAAGAATTTAAAAGGATAGACAAAGCTTAGAAAAGAGAAATAAAAGATGAACCTCACCAACATTCTCTTTAAGTGAAGCTCAGTTGCAATTCTCAAATAAAGATTCCTTCCAAGTGAGTTATGATATGTTACAAATGGCCTAGCTTCCGCTCCTCCAGCTGCTCCCTAGCAGATAAAATGAATCAAACAACAAGTTTCAAATGCAAATCGTCTTTTCACATTGATATATACATATTACACCATCAACAATGCAAAAGAAAAAGAAATAAGATGATCCAAACATCATTTATTATTAATTTAAAAATTTGGACAAAGATCAATAAGATATATATATCTATATACTAAAAAAAGGGGACACATAAAACATTTCAAGAGATACATAATATCAATGAATACAGATAAAATTGATAAATTAATTGTTTGCTAATGCCTGGTGAAAAAGCAGAGTCAACAACACTTTTTCAGATCCCCTTTACATGTTACTAGTAAAATAAAGATGCAAAAAATCCTAACAAGAAAATTATGTCAACTTGATTATGATATTCTTGTCATTTAGTAAAATTCAAGAAAAAAGTAAATTTATTTGGGAAATAATAACACATTCACATTCTCAATTCTATTTAGATGGTCTATGTCAAATACATTTGTGCTCACAGTTGTAAAGTCAGAGAAATATAATCTTTTAATCTGTCTTTTATTAGTTTCTCAATGCAGCATGTCCCATGTTGAGTAAAAAGAAAATCAGAACCTAGTCTAAGTCTCTATGAAAGAAGATCTTTCCTCTTTACGAATATCCCTCATAGTAAAAAAGCCGAGTATTACCCTGAAATGTTTTAACTAAGGTCAAAACTTCTCAACAAAGTTTTGAAAAATACCAACAAAATATTACAGTTTCCCTGACCTGAACATATTGAAGCAAAGATCTATCCCAACTCTATCAAGCTAGCACTCCTGCAACTGGTATGATGTTGCAGGCTCAAGGAAAATCTAGCTTTCTTAAGCATGCTTCAGAAAGCATAGGAATGCACCCAAAATGCCAAATTTGCCATTCCAATAGTTTATTAGGTTGAACTTTCAACTCCCATCTCCACCTAATCATTGTCACTTCAGCTTCCATCGTGAAGAAGGCTAGGGTTATAGTAACTAGTTCCAAAAAAAGCATGAATGAAAGCTCTTTCATTGATTTTACAGTCATCAGCTAAAATGCCCGTGACATACAAAATAAATTTTGAAAATGAAAAATAATTTACATAACCTCTTTTTGCTGAATAATATGATATAAACTAGTTCAACCAAAGATTTCGAGACCCAAAAGCACTATGAAAAGTGGAACAAACCTGTAGAACTGGTGTTTCAACTTCTACAAAACCTAATGATTCCACAGTCCTCCGAATTTCTGAAACAATCTGCCAAGCAACAGGTAGAATAATCATTAATCTTAAATTGTTGAACCACAAGACAGCATGATAAACAGATTTGGCAATTTTTTAGTGGTCTCGACCAAAAGATCAAAATTTCTCATCATGACCAATCCAGATATGCTGACTTAACTGCATAAGAATTCAGGAAATTTTCTTAACACTACTTCCAGATTCGAGTAACCTGGAATCAGGCAGACACATCAATCATATTCATCAATAGCTTCAATAAATATGGTTTAGAACTGTTCTAGGATGACACAAAGAACATGCTCAAAGTTCCTTGCAAGCTGTTTATTCATCACATCAAATAGCACTGTAATGATGAAATCCTAAACTTTATTATAATCCTCACAATTCTTTCCTTTTCAACTTTAGCATGTATTGAAAAAAAAAAATAGCCTTGCTCTTATAATAGCTCAATATGATGACAACCCAACTCAACTCAACTTCAATTCACAATCTAGTTGAGGTCAGCCATATGGATCCTTTTCCTCCAATAACTTGATTTACATTTTCAGAAGATCAAGGGATTTAAACCTTATTCTTTTTTTCTTTAACACTTCTTCCTAGCTCTTAATGAGAATCTTCATAAAGGTCTAAAGTTCAATATGATGATCAATAAACAAACAGAAAGAAAGTATTGAGTGGACAGAAAAATCATAAAAGGTAAAGTTGTAAAAGTCAACCTTCAATAAAATTGTACATCATGGAGAGTGAAGACAGTGTACCTTGGCTCTTTTACGGAAGACATCAGCCACTTCAGGATTTGCAATCATATCAACATACCTAAACATTGAAAATCATTGCACAAGATAAGGGACAATGATCCAAAAAATGGTCGCAGAATATAAACAAAACAAGCACAAAGAGTATAACCTTCAAAGTCATTTCAATGTTGCATTGCTTTATTTAGAATTAAGGTAGTGTGTTTTATATTATTTTCAACTCCTAAAAAAGATATCCTGTAAAAGAATTTATTTTTACCTCCCAAAAAGATTTCATCTAAAATGGTTGATTAAACAGAGTCATCAATACATTAGAGAAGATGATCCATTCTCTCATAATGTCATCCGACAACTCAGATACAAAGCATTCAAAAAAAACAAATTAGGAATAGAAAACAAAAACTCACCTTTGGCGGTAACGCTTATCAACATCAGTCAGACCATGATATTTGTCTGGTAGTGGAAGTAGGGATTTTGTTAGAATAGAAAAAGAATTGACACAAACCGAAAGCTCACCTGAAAGATAAACCAGGAACACAAATGAATTTAACTGGATGTCGCGTAGGATCACAATAGGAGATTGGTAAAGTAGCATTCTCAGGTTCAGGAAGAATGGGGAAGCACAAGATTCTCCTATTGTCTCTTGCCTCCCAAACCCCAAACATAAATAAAACTACATAATAATGTTCACAGAACAATCAGCTCCCTCAAATTACTTGTACATTAGGAGGTTCACCTTTCTCTGTGCGTTTCATTGAGCCCAGAACACCCAATATATCACCAATATCAACAAGTGCTTTCAGCTGCTCAAACTGATCATTCAAGAGCCTTCCCTTCTCACAGTAAAGCTATAACAAACAAAGATCCATACTTATTACAAAGAAAAAATCAGGTGGTGAAAAGGAATATAGGGATCCAAGTAGACCTTACCTCAGTGAAACAAGTATGCATACACACACACAAACACACTCACTCTCAAGTAATAGAAAGCTCAAAACTCAAAGCAAGGACTTCATGTTGATGCATTATATTCACGTAATTGGCAAATCTCCAAAAAAATAAAAAGAAAATTGAATAAGATATGGCTAACAAGAAAGATAATATAGAAATTTCCAGAAATTATTATTAACTAATGAGAAGTTGTTTTATCTATGTAACAATAAGGATTTCTGAAGAAAAAGCTACTAACTTGGCAAAAAGTATTATCCCTAAATGAAGCTCCCTTTTTCTGTTGGTCACTTCACCAACTTTGTGAAGGAATAGTTGGTTCTGTTCAATAGCTGGTTCTTTATATGCAAAACATGGTGTACAAAGTCAGTTCAGATGAGGCGTCGCAGCAAAGGCTATTTAGTTGCGACCTTGAATTTGATAATCACTGGTTCTTGATAGGGTTTTGCTTTTGCTGCCAGATTTCATATCTTTGTTGAAATTATATATTTACTTGTTGGTCAAAAAGGTAAGGTCTACTTGGGGTCATGACTTCAAAGTATAAAAAGCTCAGTAATTATTAATGCAAGTAAAAGGTGAACCTGAATGATCCCTGAGTCATCTCGTAGCGTGAGAAAAGCCAGCTTTCCAAATGCTCTGCGAGCAACAATTCGCCCCGCTATAGACACATGATCCTTCTTATCGTTTAACTCTTCACCATTGGCTAGCTGGCTGTATATTTCCTGTAACTGATTAGCAGTATGAGTCCTATCCCACTTATATGCGTATGGCTCAAGCCCTTTGCTCCTCAGTTCTTCAACCTACAAAACAAGACCAAGAAAAAAAAACTTATAAAATCAAAAACTAATTAATTAGTTTCTGCACTCCTAACTTAATCTCATGTTGTGATTAATATTATAATTTAAACCCAAAAAAAGGTACAAAATTCAACTCAAAATCACAATTCAACTACAAGAGAATCAGAATGTTGGTAACTTTTTTGAGTCGAATGGCTCTAACAGCTTCCCGGTCAGACGTGGAGGCAGAAGAAGACCTGCGGTTGCGGCCAGCAACCGTAGTATTGGCAGCAGTGTTATTGGAGGAGCAACGGGGGAATAAGTTGGAATAATAAGACCTCCTGGTGGTGACGGACGATGCGAAATGGAGAAGGTGCTTAAATGGCTTATAAGACAGAGACCACACTTTGAGCGCCTCCATTTTTACGCATGCTGCGGCCTACAGCCAACTACTTGTTTTCTTTGTTTTATCCACTGGTTACAGCTGCTCCGTGGTGACTCGTCTTCTCTGTGCCTTGATATTTCCTCTTGTCTTAGCACTATGTTACTTATTACTAGTTTTTATTGTTGTTGCGTGATTAAAATAATTTTTTGGATATGTAAATTAAGTAAAAAATTATATAAAAGTATAAATTATTTAAAATATATATAAAATAAATTTTTTAAAAAATAAAATGTTTAATTAATAAAATTGTATTAACAAGTAATTAAAAAATACTTAAAGGAAAATGATGAACAAATAAATTTAAGGCAAAATGATGAAAAATAAATTTAAGGTAAAAATAATGAGAAATTAAATTTAAAAACTACATAAGAGTTATATAAAATTAACAAAATAATATTAAAAATAAAAAATATTTTTTCATCATTCATTATTGCATACATATTCATTGCAATAATTAAAATGTCAAAATAATGTTATAAGAATATTTCTATTTATAAATATATTTAAAAAATTAATGTATAATAAAATTTTATCTTTATGACTTATAAATTTGATCTATAATAAAATTTCTCTCATAAATCACGAGAGAAACACTTTTTTTGTAAACTATATTTTTAGTATAAATTTTTTGTGAACTTTTATGATAGACATTGAAATTTTTATTGATAATACTACATATAATTATGCATGCAAAAAAATATTTTGTGATAAATAAACTTCAATATTTGGTATTATCATACCTTAGATTTTATTGATGGACGTGGAAAAGTAGAAATGTATTGTAAATTTTTCTTTTTTTTAGTTGAAAAAATGTCCTTCATTTTCAGCTAGAAAATATAGGAATTTTTTTATAAGAATACTAGTTTTCTTGCATATTATCACATGGTTATTTCAGCACATATAAATTCTTATAAATCATCAATATACCATTACATAAATCATTTGATGGATTTAAAATTAAATTATATTTGTAACATCTCTATCTCTATTCATTGGCATTATCACATGAATATATATTCATTGCACAAATGATATGAAATCTCACATGAACATATGCACAGGATAAATAATCATTTAGACATGTGAATTGTAAAAACACGACAATGACAATGGCACCGTTGCATTTGAGATACTTGAACATATATGCAATGTTGGCATAGTTATATGACAAATTATTTCATGTTGTGTGCTTATTATAGCATCATAAATAATGGTGTTTGAGAGCTTAATTAAAAGTATAAGGAGCATCTAGAAATTAGAGAATGAATGAAGGTGATGAAGGAGTGAAGAAGAGGGACTAAAAGCAAAATTTTTAACTTTCAACCAATAGGAAACCAGCCCCAATCTTTTGACTTATTTAAGATAAAAATATAGACCATTAGGGTCAGATTTTGAGGAAAAAAATGTGGGTTATACCAAGAACAAAGAGAGAGCAAAGGAAAGAAGGAAAAAGAGGAAGAAGGAAAATAAGAAGAAGAGAGGAAGAAGCAGACAACATGCCTAACAACATGGTTGAGTTACCATGGCATCTCTGATTAAGTCGATGATGTTACTATAGATTACCCATTATGCCTGCACCTTTGAACTAGTTAAGACAACCCATGCAAGAATCTCTTTCTTGTATTTTTCATCATTTACTATAACTTGAGTATGCATCGCTGAAGTACTCATTTTCTTATCTTAAATTTCTTATGTCTAGGTAAAGGCCATTGTAGACATGATTGTTGTCCTTAAAAGGTCAGGAACACA